>JAOTNS010003620.1:400000-532500 GCA_028476615.1 Culter alburnus
AACGGCTCCTGAAAGTTCTTCACAGCTGGCAGCCAGAGGAAGGATATGTGGGCAGAATATGCCTGAAAACCAAGGAAGAGGTAACAACTCTTTTCCCAGATTGTGCTTGCTTTCATTAATTAGATTTCTAGGGGTCATTGCTGTTATGCAGTACCATTTCAACTTTTGAAAGATGAATGAAGTTTGGGATCAGAAAGATTTTTTTGAAAAACATCAATAATTCTCACTAAGGCTGCATTTGTTTTATATTTAAATATATTTTAAAATGTAAAAAGTACTCCAGTATTGAGTGTCACATGATCCTTCAGAAATCATTCTACGAACTGTTAAAGAGATATGACTAACAAGATAAACAAAAACCTTTTAATTGGTTATCAATATACCATGCCATAAATACCATATGTTTTGTTTGAAAAATTTTGATTAAAGAAAATTGAAGAAACCAACTGTCACTTTATTAATAAATATTTTATGTTTTGTGTTAGAAGTACTCAGCGATATGACAAGTGTTATTTTAGTTTATAGTTATTATTCATATTTTGAATTCATTTGTATTTTTTCCATTTTACTTTAAAGTTTTAGTAATTTATTGAGTTTTGTATTTTTTGCCATTTTTATTCGTTTTTTTTAAAAATATATCTGTCGTTTTTATTTACTTTTTTATTGCAGTTTTCATTTTATTTTAGTATATCAAGTTAAACTAAAAAATGAGTCATGTTGCCTTAGAAACTAGATGAAAAAATTGTTTTTATTTCAATTAAAGTTTATTTTATTTCAAATAATGAAAATATTTTTATGGTTTTAGTTTTAGTTAATGATAAACCTGGACATGACAGAAATGACAACATTCACTCCGGTTACTCAAAATTCTCATCTTATTCAAATCTCATGATATTTTGAAAAACAAAACCGAAAGAAACCCAGAATTATTTCCAGCTTTCAAAATGTGGTTTATTTTTTTCATCTAATGGAGGATGATTTTTTAGGATAATGGAAATGTAACTCGTAACAGGAATGACCTGTACAGACCTCAGAAGATCCACACCCATTACTTTTGTTAGATTTAATTCTTGATCTGTTGCTCCTCCTGGTGGCTCATAGCAGAACTTCAATGAGAAGAATCTAGTGACGGAGGGGGTGGAGGAGGTGAGCAGTGGAGAGGAGGACACGTTCTTCGTGCAGGTTCATGATGTTTCTCCTGAGCAGCCGCACACTGTCATCAAAGCCCCCCGTTACAGCACAGCCCAGGACATCATCCAGCAGGTCAGAGAATCACTGTAACAGTACTGGAAGATTTCATCTCTGTCATGTTGATATCAAATTGGCTAAGCTGCTGTGGTCTATTGTAGACTCTGAGCAAAGCCAAGTACTCTCTGAGCATCCTGAGCAACCCTAACCCATGTGACTACGTCCTGATGGAGGAGGTTACCAAAGACGCGGGCGGTAAGAAATCATCCTCCGCTAAAGCGTGTCAGCGTGTGCTGCAGGACCAGGAGTGTGTGTTCCAGGCTCAGAGCCGGTGGAAGGGCGCCGGGAAGTTCATTCTCAAGCTCAAAGAGCAGGTAAACACCAGCTTGAAAAAACAAGCAAAACAACATCTGAAATTAAAATGATGCATTTATGTTGCTTCTCTATGTCCCTGTTTACACCTGGTATTAAGATGCGTTTTGGTCGATCGGATCACAAGTGGACATGGTTTACACCTGGTGTTTTAATCCGTCTCTTTTGTCCACTTTCAACCACTCCTGTCCTGATTTCTTCAAGGGGAGGGTTTATGGATGGGTTTTTTCAGAACTTTTGATCTAATGGACAAAAATAAGTTTGCGCAATTCCAATTCCAATTGCGTCGTCCACGTGTGATCGACCAAAACACATCTTAATACCCATTATAAACAGGGCCTATGAATGGATCTTTATCCCAAAAAACTACCGTTCTAGTTTGTGGTCAGTAAGAATTTTTTTGTTTTCAAAGAAGTCTCTTCTGCTCACCAAGTCTACATGTATTTGATCAAAAATACAGTAAAAACAGTAATATTGTGAAATATTATTACAATTTAAAATTCCAGTTTTCTATTGTAATATATTATATAAATGTAATTTATTCTTGTGATCAAAGCTGAATCATTACTCCAGTCTTCAGTGTCACATGATCCTTCAGAAATCATTCTAATATGCTGATGTGCTTCTCAAGAAACATTTCTTATTATCAATAGCTATGCTTCTGTCAACCTATTTTTATGCGCATTTTGGGATATTGCATAAAAACCGCTGGATGCATAAATGCATAAATGAAAAACAGTGCATAAATGCACATAATAGGATAAGACATTTGCATAAACTATGATGGAAACTAAATAAATCTGTTGATGCGCAACAAAAAAACTCACGTGACTGCATCAACAGAGGATGAGTTTGGATAACTGGACTAACCAGTGGATCTCATCACGGCATCTCAAATGTTGGTTTGGTTTTCTGAAATGCCTGAGCCAAAGTCTGTCATCTAAATGATTTGGTATAATGACCTCCCAGAAGTGTCTCACATGATTGCGTTCCCAAACACCAGGCATCCGGACACTACTGTATTTGCAAGTGTTTTATCTGATATTCCAATTGTGCTCATAATTTAAATTTGCAACTTTGAGTGGAAACGGCTAATGTTGAAAACTGTTGTGCTTATTTGTAATAGAAATATTTGAAATAGAAATCTTTTGTTATATTATAAATGTCTTCACTGTCACTTTTAAACTATTTAATGCATTCTTGCTGAATAAAAGTATTAATTTCTTTCAAAATCAAAACAAAAAAAGTCTTCACACAGAACACATCTTTACGTCTAAAAACGCGAGAGGAATGGTTTTTATAAAAAGCGCATCGCAGAATGCAAGGGTCTCGAGACATGATGCAATAACAAACAAATAAAACAGTTGCCACGCTAACTTGCTACTGTAAACAGAAGTTTGCAAGGCTTGCCCCGCCTCTGAGTTCTTCTGATTGGTCCACTGTTTTGGAACTGACATTGAGCGGCACTGTGTGTAAAAGTTGAAATTCTTTTAACTTGACAGATTATTGGTGCAAAAATTGTGCAATATTTGTTTAGACTTTATCACACTGGTGCATGAACAATCTTGCTTAGGAAATAATTTTGTCTTCTCTCTTGGTTTCAGTATGTTAATTTGTTTTTCCGTGACCCGTCTCTCAGATTGCCCGCGAGGACAAGCGTAAGGGCGTGTCTTTCGCCAGCGAGCTGCGGAAGCTCACGGGTCGGAGTCGGAGCTTGACTGTGAACACGAGCATGAACGGCCCGGCGGCCCAGGAGCCGGCACACAGTAAGGAGGAGAAGGCTGCATGTCCCAGCATGGTGCCTCTGCCCGAGGCCTCGGAGTGAAGGAACTCTCTGCAGTGTGTGTGTGCAGTGCATGGAGCTCCACCAGGTACTAGACACTAACACACAGCAGCCATTATTAACACTACACTGTCTGAAATCTAATACACTAATTACTTGGACACATCCTGGAGAAAACAGTATTGATGGTATGATTTAGTCTGGGATTCCAAGTGCTGAGGTTACTAGTTGAGCAATGCTCTCTGAGAGTTTGCTGTTGTTTGTTTAACAGTGTTATTAATGAGCAGTGCACCATGTGATGACTGATTAATGGCATGTAAGAGTTAATAGACCTCAGTCAGGGTCGACACCGCGAATGAAGATGAAGCATACAATATCGTCACTGGTGTTTATCACTCAATCACAAAATATTTTGCAAACTTATGGTTAGTGAAAATTAGACCTTAAGTACAACTTTATTTTAAGGTGTCCTTGTTACAGTATAATTATACATTTAAGCATTTAAGAGTACTTATATTTAAATGTACTTAGTATAGTGTTTTGGATTAAGATTAAGGTTTGGTTTAGGGTTAGTTGCATGTAATTATGCATAATTTATAGTTAATACTGTAGTAGGGGTGTCCTTGACTACAGGGGGTGTGGGTGAAGTAAGGCCGATACCCGCACCTTAAAGACAACAACTTTCTAATAAAGCGACCAAACTGCCTGTCAAGTGATAGACGAAACTGTGATAGACAATGACTTTAAGTTATCCAATTTTTCGGTTCATTATGAAACAGTCCAGGTCAGGTGTGACAAACTCCGGTCCTAGAGAGCCTCAGTCCTGCAGAGTTTAGCTCAAACCCTGATAAAAACTCACCTGCCTATAGCTTTCTAGCAACCCTTCAGACCTTGATTAGCTTGTTCAGGTGTGTTTGATTAGGGTTGAAGCAAACCTCTGCAGGACTGCGGCTCTCCAGGACACCGTTTATACACAATCATATAATATACAATGTAATATTATGAGCAAATGTTTGAATTAATGTTTTTTTTTTTTCCGTGTTTTTGACAGTAAAGACATTTATAATATTAAAGGGGTGGTTCAGTGTTTTTTTTCTAGGCTTGATTGTGTTTTTGGGGCACAGTTTAACATGTCTTAATGCTTCGTTTTTTTGAAAACGCTGTATTTTTCATATATTTTAGCTTTATTCTACACCTGTTTCCATTGTCATATAAACGGCTCATTTGACTTCCTGCTTCTATGAAGCCACTCCCTCCGAAATACGCAATGTGCTCAGATTGGTTAGCTGGCCCAGTGTAATCCAGAGCCATCGTGATTCGCTGAAGCGTCCGGAAATGCCACGCCCCTTACCATTTGTTACCGGTTACGTGGGCTTCGGTTATATTGTATGCTCAATTTGATTATTGAGACAGAATCAGACCCAGATTAAACAGCAATCGCGGCTTTTAAAGGACGTTTATGAATGGTATTTCATTTTGTATTTGTGTCAGAGTGTTTAGATATGCTGTCACTGCTGTTTGATAGCTTTCAATATACAGTTTGATCCTGATTAAAGCTTTACTGTAGCCGAATACATGACTGAGTAGTAGCATTTTTGTAAAGGTAGCGTTTAATTTACAGCATGAACAACTGTTTGTCTATGAACATAGAAGTTTGTTGAAGTATGCACTATAATACTGACTAGCGAAGCAAAAACGAGTTGCTCTTTGTATATGTCCTTGATGCATCCAAAAAATAGCAACAGAACTATACGTTTAAAAGACATGTACAAACAATAAAACGTACTTACAGTTTGAAGCCAATAAACAGCAGCTTCTGCTTTTAAAGTGGGAACTGCTTCATCTTTCAGTAAAAGCCTAGCTTTGTGCAAATCCAGCACTGAACTCGTGTAGATTCTGGAAGCTGTCTTCAGCATCGCATCCAGTGTAGAAAATATCACAGATTATAATGGGTTCTATTATCTTTTGAGGCGCCGCGCCACTCATGTCCGGTGTACACAACACTTCCGCTTTCATTATGCTGCGCCACATGGCCTCGCCCACTTTGTTGCGTGTTTCCGGGGGCGTGTTTTGCAGGGTTTATGATGTCACCAACCCGGGAAGAAGCTCGTTGTAGTCCAAACTGGTCGTTTTTGTAGGCAATAAACTGCCATAACTTTAAAAGACAATATCTCCGTTTGCATTGAACTTTCAGCACTGTAACTTTGCAGATACTGTTTATGCTCAAGCAGCAACATTACACACTAACTAAAGGTAAAAAAGTGAAATCGCATTGAACCACCCCTTTAAAAGAAGATTTCAAATACATGCTGTTCTTTTGAACTAAATCTTTAAAAAATGTGTTACTGTTTCTACAAAAATATTAAGCACTGTTTTCAACATTGAAAATAAGAAGTGTTTCTTGAGCAGCAAATCAGCAGTGTTGGGAAAAGTTACTTTTAAAAGTAATGCATTACAATATTGTGTTACTCCCTAAAAAATTAACTAATAGCGTTAGTTACTTTTTGTGAAATGTAATGTGTTACATTACTTTTGCGTTACTTTTTCTCACCTGGGCTGGGCATGCTTGTTTGTTTTATAATAACAACAACAAAAAGAGTTGTATTTTTGGCAAATGTAAAGGCCCTTTCACACCAAAAGTGAAATGAATAAGCCTCAGGCTGAAGGAAATGCGTATTTACACCTGTACAGTAGAGGGCACAGCTCAAACAAACCTTTCAGCTGTGCTGCCATTCAGGATTAAAGAAGAATAGGATGCAGGAGAAGGAAGTTCACTCTTATTTCTAAATCTAATCTAAAGTCATTTTCGCTTATTAGTATGGTTGAATCAGATCATTGAACGTCAGCAGCACTGAAAAAATAAAGTGAGATTAAATACATAAAGTATATTTGTGCAATTTAATATAGTTCATTATTACAGGTTAATTATTTCACTGTTTTTATTCAAATACTGAATGTTTTTGTACAAGTGACATGAGTAAATGCATGTTCACATTTAGTCTAGAGCTACAATAACATCATGTTCACACAGCGCACACAATACCTCTGCACTTTATTTCTCTCAACATGGGGACAGGAGTGCTGCCACTCAATAAATGTGAAAAAGTAACAGATAATTTGTTGTAAATTGAAAAGGTAATTTACTTTTTCAAGTAACGTGATTACGTAACTCAAGTTACTTGTAATGCGTTAGCCCCAACACTGCAAATCAGCATATTAGATTTTGTAAAAATGTGTCATGGTTGGCTGTTGTTGCTGGAGGACTTGCTGTGCAACTTCAACTAACTGGAAACTTCCCACCTGTCTCTCTGTAGAGTCTCTGTCGACGGGGCTGAAGGCCTGGATGGCCGAGGGACGCTTGGGTTCTCAGAGACTGTGTGCGGAACACCCCGTGTCCCAGTGTGGCGGTCGCGCCCCTGCCCCCTCCGGCTGGTCCCTCCCGCTGCTGTGGAACTGGAAGCTGCATAAATGAGTCCAGAGCCAGAGCAGCACCTCTAGTGTTCACTCCTCTCACACGGCTCAGGCTGCTTCAGGAAGACACGGTACAGCCTGATGGAAAGCGTACAGCTGTTCGTGCTCGTCTTTCACAGTCGTGCAGTGGCCCAGGTGTGATTTGGGCTGGCTGATGGGTCGTGGAAGGGTTCAGTCAGTTCAGCAGCCTGTTGTTGTTGTTGTAAACGGATGTCAGATGAAGGCAGTTTCTCCTCACTTCTATTCTTCTTCTTCTTCTTATCCTACTTCAACAGTACTGTAAGTCATGAATGCATTCATATGCATTTCATTTTCTTTTGTGGTTTTGCACATTACTATTATTTTAAGTCCAGCTATTTGAAAGTTTAATACTTTATTTACATCCCTGTTTTGGATTGCTGAAAGTAAATCAAGCATGAAAATGCCTCCAGCACATTAGTATCACACTAGAGTTTTTTTTTTTTTTAAGCAAATCTTAGGATTTCTTTAATTTATGTGTATGGTGTGATTTATTCAGAGTTCAGAGCAAATGCACACAAGATGTTTCGAAGGATGCGAGGCAGATTTGTTCTGCCTATTTTAGCAGCTAATTGAATTTGATGGCTTTCATTGCACATGTAGATCACACTGCATTTAAATGACCAACAGCAAACAATGTAAGATGTAGAGCGGTGCCTTTCTATATACTGCCACAAATCTATTTACAGTATTAGAAAAACAAGCATTTGAAGAAACGCCACTTTAAATGTTGCCTTTTTTTTATTTATTTTTTTGGAAGTATATATGTTACTGTATTTTGAGATTTCTTTCATTAGAGCTAGGAAAAATTTTAGGTTAGTTTTATTTTTAATTTTTTAAAAAATATTTTTTCTTGCATTTCCCTCAATTTTAAATGGCTCCTTTGAGATCCATTATCATCACTTTTGAAATATTTTAATTAAATTATCAGTAAAATTGAGGTTTATTATGGAAGCTTGTTTCCACCACTAAATAAAAAAGGTAATTGTGACTTTTTAGCTCACAATTCTGACTTTTTTCTCATAATTGCAAGATTTAAATTTGCAATTGCAAGTTATAGTCAGAATTGTGTTATTAATATATGTGAGATATAGTTGCAATTCTGACTTTTTCTCAGAATTGTGAGACAAACTTGAAACCACCTATTTATTTATTTCACGGCGGAAACAAGCTTCCATAGTTTATACCCCATATGACCAATGTAATAAATAAGTTTCATTATTTCCTATGTGTTAAATGAAAACTTGCTATAATTTATTCATGTGATTTTTAATCTCTCTGCATAGCAGTTGAATCCCCTGCTTAACTTTCTTTATGGTTGAAAAGGACTTCACCTTTGTTTTTTAACTTTGTGGTCCATTTTCTTTCTTGAAGTGAAATCTTTCCTAACTAATTGCATGTTATAGCCCAGGTTGGCTGTACGTTTCCAGATAGTGTACATATGAATGAGAGTACATAATTATGAAATCTGCATTTATTTATTAAGGGCATCAATGCTCCTCCAGTCTGTTCATACTGTATGAATGGATAATGTTTGTATTTTTGTAATTTAAATTTTTAGTCATCTTGAGAGATATTAAATATTTTGACATTAAGTGAAGGTAGGGCACCATAAAGTGTATTTTAGGTGTGTGGTACACTACAGCATTGTCTTTTAAATATGTTTTCAATGTATATTTACCATTACTTTGTTTTGAACAAGCAATTGTAAAAACTTTTTAGTGTGACACAATGCTGTTATTTTATTGCATCGATAGTCTGTTTGGAGTTTAAAACATGTTGAACTTTCTACTTGTGATGGTTTTCAGCACACGTAAAACTATAGGAATGTATCGTCAATATTGTGATGTCAATATTGGGTTATTTGTTTACTTGAAACCACCGAATCAACCACTTTCATCAATAAATAGTGTTGAAAAACCAATTTTGGGTGAAACGTGTACTTCTACATCAGTGCATATGCTAAGTGATGTCAATAAAAAAAAAATCAAAGATGATATCTTGGAGCATTTATTTTACACAAATGGATAGAAAATAGCATTTCCCAACTTTCAGGTCTTAATGTGGATTCATGTTTCCTGCGGTGTATGTGGTTGTGATGTAAAGTCTAGAACCGTCTGCTGACTCTCGGTTTGAAGAGCAGCATCAATCTGTGTCTTGAGGTCTGGATCTAAATACGCATGACCGATTGTGAAATGTTCCTGCAATACAAAATTAAAGAACAATTAAGAAAAGAAAAAACACAACAAAAAAATGAAAGCATTGTTTGTTAGATGGAAAAAGACCTTTTTCTTTGAGGGAGGCCCTGCAACAGGTGGGTTAAAGGTCATGTCTTTAACACTGTAGTCTTCAAACAGCTGCACTGGAGTCCTGCACACAGCAGAAATACTATGAACACCTTCATATTCATCTTGAAACACCATCAGCTGATGGAAATGTGGCCGTTGTCTCTGTACCTTCTGCTGAGCTCCATGCTGAGAGCGCCTGAACCTTCACTAGGAGCGCCTTTCATGAGATGAGCAGCAAACTTCCTCACCACAGGGTGATAGTGTCTCTAAAATAACAGATTACACCAAATAAATCCACATCATCTGGCTTTTAAAACAAGCAATTGCTGCCTCGGGAATCTTCTCCCTACAACAAGACTAGTTTGAACAAAGTTTTCTAAATTTGCCTTAAGTAATATTTAAGACCGCATTCTAATGTTGAATGCAAGCTATTTTTATTTATAATTATTAATTATTTACTCTTTCCTGACAAAGATGTCTATTTACAACATGTTTAAAATTTTATTTATTCAGAATGACGATGATCAAAACACAGATGGAGTAGATTGAGTCCACGAACACCCCCAAAGCTTCACGGTCCTACAAGCTCATCCTGGGTCAACATTTCATTCAGAAACGTTAGGCAGCTTTGATTTATATGCTGTTGAGTGTTTGATCATGTTATTTTTCCATATGTGCATAAGCAATGCTTATATGTGACCCTGGACCACAAGACCAGTCACAAGTCACAGGTATATCTGTAGCAATAGTCAGTACATTGTATGGGTCAAAATGATCAATTTTTCTTTTATGCCAAAAATCATTATGATATCAAGTAAAGATCTTGTTCCATGAAGATATTTGTAAATTTTAAAAAAATCAAAAAAGTATTTTTGTGAGTGGATATGCATTGCTAAGGATTTCATTTGGACAACTTTAAAGGCGATTTTCACAATATTTTGATTTTTTTGCACCCTCAGATTTCAGATTTTCAAATAGTTGTATCCAAATATTGTCCTATCCTAACAAACCATACATCAATGGAAAGCTTATTCAGCTTTCAGATGATAAAAAAATGACCCTTATGACTGGTTTTGTGGTCCAGGGTCACATATCGCTAGTTTTCAACCCGGTGTGACATTTTTTGGATAATTTGTTAAATTGAAGCCTACTGGCAAATTTAAATAAATAAAGGAAAAGGGAATTTAATTTCCTGCTCTGTTTTACTCTGTCAGTAATAAACCAATGGGATGAGTGGATGAACATCATTGTGCTTCACCTTCAGCAAGTGAAGCTCCCACAGTGCCGTGTTCTGGGGGTTGCAGTATTCGGGCACATCCAGCTCTGGGAGATACACACCGCTGCCCTGCATTTCATTATCCAGCAGGATGTCACACTTAGGGAAGGTCTACACAAACACAAGAGAGAAATAATTCATACAGTCACCTCAAGCACGAACGCCTCCATTAGCTTAATTAAAGAAGGAAGAGCACTGGCTCACATGCATCAGCGTCCTATTGGCTGCCAGGACGCCCACACAGGAGTCAGGCAGCACGTGCAGGCCGAGCGTGCTCAGTCTCTTCATGAAGGCCTGCGCCCTCTGCAGGGTGACCTGCTTCCTGCGTTTGGTCAGCATCACGTCCAGGCACTGCAGAACGATCGTCGTGTCATCATTCGCACCTCCTGCAGCCAATCCAAGACAACAGATATGTTTGCGAAATTAAACTTGTGGGCGAAAAATTGGAATATTGCATAAAACATCAACAGAGCTCAAAATGCTAGGGGGAAATGGTGGTATCGTCACATTTTTAAAATCTCAATGCCGACTTGGTACAAAGGTCGGTACTTTTGACAACCCTACTATCTAATGGGTATCGCAACAAAAAAGAATAGAAAAGAATTGTGCATCTAATACTGTAAAATAAACATTTGGGACACCAAAGTATGTAAGTGACGGGATGTTCTCATATTAAATAACCCTGTATCACTGCACATCGGCAGAACAAAGACACACTGGAGATCTTACCTGCGTGCAGCGTCAGCAGGGTTTGGTACAAGTGGCTGTAGAATTTCAAAGGGTCGATGTTGAGGACGTCACCTGTTGAAAACACGTATTTTAGCACAGCGAGGACAGGATGTTCGTGAAACCAGAGCTGCGGCTGTACTGACCTTGTCCTGAGAGGATGTGGAAGGATGTGAGAATGCAATGAAGACTCTCACGATACGTCAGATCCTGGGTGAAGGAAAACGCAAAAATGTTAATGCATAAAATTTTACATTGATAAATCATAAAGCAGCTGCTCCCGGTTGAAATACTTACACCCGATATGATGAGGCCGTAGAGCACCGCCAACAAATCATCAAAGAACTCCAAGTTTATAAGATGAGCAAACCTTCAGGAAACAGTTTGAACCATGTTATTCACGTTAACAAAAGCACCCAAACGCTTTATTACAGTGTAATAACACTATAATAAAGCTGTTATGCATCATGTGGTTCTTACTTTGCAAGACCTTCTAAAACGGAAGGCAGTAAGATGGATTTCTGAGCTTTCTTCAGTATTCTGAAGTAGATGAGGAACACAATGTTCAGCGTCTCTGTGTGCTGGAATCAAAGATGGACAAATCACAATGTGATAATGATAACATATTCATGCAATAAAAGGAACTGTTCAACACGCTCTCCATCTGCTCTAGTCACACTCACCAATTTAATTTTCTTCTCCTTGCCCTCTGAAGCCTCAGCTTCTAGAAGCTCTTTCTGTAGCTTCTCCTCTGCTTTCTTCCACTGTTGAGGACAAGATTGAGGATCAAGGAAACAAAACAGAAAAAATGTTTAAATCAACAATACCAGCAAACAGGTATACCGCTTTTCCAGTGGCTTCGGTTCAGGATTTATATTTCACATTTCAAGTTCTTCAAAAAAGATATAAAGAATTAAGTACCAAACCTACCAACTCTTAAATATTACAATACAAAACTACTGATTAGAGGTATAGAAGCAAGTATAAAAATAATTACATTTATTATAAAATATTTAAATAAAGACATTTAAAAATATTTCAAAAGTTTAGGGTCAGTAAGATTCTTTAAAAGAAACTAAAACTTTTATTCAGCAAGGATGCTTTAAATTAATCAAAATGATAGTAATGTTACAAAAGATTTCTATTTTCAATAAATTGTTCTTTTTAACTTTCTATTTATTGACGAATCCTGAAAAAAATGTCACTTTTCCCATGAAATATTAAGCACCACAACTGTTTTCAACATTGATAATAATCAGAAATGTTTCTTGAGCAGCAAATCATATACAGTGGCATGAAAAAGTATGTGAACCCCTTCTGTGAAAATCTGTGAAAATGAGAATTATTTTAATAAAATAAGAGGGATAATAAAAAATGCATGTTATTTTTTGTTTAGTACTGTCCTGAGTAAGATATTTTACATAAAAGATGTTTGCATTTAGTTCACAAGACAAAACAATAGCTGAATTTATTAAAATAACCCCATTCATAAGTATGTGAACCATTGATTCTCAATACTGTGTGTGGTTACCTGATGATCCACGACTGTTTTTATGTTTTGTGATGGTTGTTCATGAGTCTCTTGTTTGTCCTGAGCAGTTAAACTGAGCTCTGTTCTTCAGAAAAGTTTTCAAGCATTTTTGCATATTTGAACCCTTTCCAGCAGTGACTGTATGATTTTGAGATCTGTGTTTTCATACTGAGGACAACTGAGGGACTCAAACACAACTATTAAAAAAGGTTCAAACATTCACTGATGCTCCAGAAGGAAACACGATGCATTAAGAGTCGGGGTGTGTGAACTTTTGAACAGGATGAAGATGTCACAATTTTTCTTATTTTGTTTAAATATCATTGTTTTTCATTTAGTACTGCCCTTCGGAAAGCAACAGAAGATACTTGCATGTTTCCCGGCAGAAAAATTAAGTACAATTTACCTTGATATTTGAATTCAAAAGTTTTCACCCCGGCTCTTAATGCATCGTGTTTCCTTCTGGAGCATCAGTGAATGTTTGAACCTTTTTTAATAGTTGTGTTTGAGTCCCTCAGTCGTCCTCTGTGTGAAAAGATGAATCTCAAAATCATTCAGTCACTGCTGGAAAGGGTTCAAATATGCAGAAGATGCTTGAAAACTGAAGAATCAGAAAACTTGGAGGATTTTTCTGAAGAACAGAGCTCAGTTTAACTGCTCAGGACAAACAAGAGACTCATGAACAACCATCACAAAACATAAAAACAGTCGTGGATCATCAGGTAACCACACACAGTATTGAGAATCAGTGGTTCACATACTTATGAATGGGGTTATTTTAATAAATTCAGCTATTGTTTTGTCTTGTGAACTAAATGCAAACTTCTTTTATGTAAAATATCTTACTCAGGACAGTACTAAACAAAAAAATAATATGCATTTTTTATTATCCCTCTTATTTTATTAAAATAATTCTCATTTTCACAGATTCTGCAAGGGGTTCACATACTTTTTCATGCCACTGTATTCGAATGATTTCTGAACGGATCACTGACACTGAAGACTGCAGTAATGATGCTGATAATTCAGTTTAGCATCACAAGAATAATCTACATTTGAACATATTCACATAGAAAACAGTTCTTTTAAACAGTAAAACTATTTCAGCATAGCACTGTTTTTACTGTATTTTTGATCAAATAAATGCAGCCTTGGTGAGCAGAAGAGACTTCTTTTAAAACATTTAAAAAAAATCTTACAGACCCCAAACTTTTGAACAGAAACCTCCCATTACCAATTCAGCTTCTCTGATTGGGTAATCCAGTTGCAGGTAGTGGGTGGTGGGTAGCGTAGCTAAACCAGTCCACAACTTCAAATCATGACATTTATGTGACAACATTCGGCTCAGTTCAGACCTTACGCTGCATCCGGGACAAACTTGTCTTCTTCTCCTTGAACGACATGAACTTATTTTTGGGCGCTTCAGTATCTTTCTTCATGTCCACTTCTTTTATCCTCAGACAGAGGAGAGTCTTCAGCACCTGTGCATTCATATCACAAAACATCATTAATAACAACATCAAGATGCCATACGCACATCACATCCTAAAGAGATGGTCCACCCAAAAATAAAAAAAAGATATTTTGAAGAATGCTGGAAACCAGTTTCCGTTCCCAATGACTTCCATTTAATGGAGAAAAAATAGAATGGATGTCAATGGGAACTGAAAAAAAGTGTTTTTTAATAGAACATGAACAAAATAAGCACACTGTACCTAACAATGTGTATTCAAAGACATCTAGTATAAAATGGGACCCAAGATTTAAATCTGACATGGTTTTTTAATCGAAAGTAAAGCTAAAACTCTTTACAATTTTTAAGTAAACTTTCCATTTTAATAATTCTCTGTAAGAACTTTGTTTATGGCGGTACAGATGAGATAAAACTTGTAATGTTCTTCAACAGTGTGATGACCGCACCTCTGGTTTGACGTTATAGTTCCTGCTCTTGACCATGCCTGAGATGACCTTCACCATTGCTAAAGAGGCCTGACCCACTTTATCCTGTTTCAGCAGTTTCCTGACCGCTTCACAACATATCTCAGACACCTGAACACAAGATCACAACATCAAATCGTTACTACCCACATGCAAACCTCCAAATGTGGAGTTTTTCTAGCCAATACTGCTAGGAGACTGACCGTCCTGACGGGGTCGTTCATCAAAGGCACCACCATGACTATAATGTTGTTGTGGAAATTGAAGTGTGGCAGAGCTACCAGGAGATCACAAATGCACCTGATGGCCACTTCAGCAAGACCTTTATAACTCTGAAGAGACACAGCTTTACTTCTCTTCTGCTTCTTCTGCTTCCAGTCTGAAACAGCATCAGATCAGTCAGACGGGATGGTGAGAATGGATGAATGAGAAGTTAAAAGCACTTGATCTACCTTTGACTGTCTCTGTTCCAGATCCTCCAGGTAAAACTTATACTGGCTGACGAGACCCTCCTCAAACTCTCTCAGCTGCTGCGTCTCTTTTTTCACCTGGAGAAGAAATGTGGCATTTAAGATATTTCAATCTTGTAATTCAATACTTTCGTTTGCTCAGGGGTTCAATTATCCACTTCTTGAACCAAAATGATTAGGTCTAATGAGCATTTTTCACTCTCAATGACCTTCAGAGGTAAACAGGTCAGTTTTTGCTACTGTGTCTTACGTGTATAAATGCCCTTTTCTCAGATAGAAAATAAACTCCAGTCAAAAATTAATACAAAGCCAAAAGCACCACAATATTTGGCTTTACTCATATTTAATTCTCATAATTAGTGTCTATCCTGCTTTCTCGTCCATGGTATCTGTAGAGTTGGATCAAATTTAGGACCCTTTTTAAGGCTTGCACAAATAAATCTTAAAATAAATCATGCATCTCAGAATCTATTACTTAAAACAGGGTAACTGGCAACTGCATGTTTAAAATGTTTTATTCAATTTATACGTACTGAAGTTGGTTTATAGGCCAATATATCAATACATACAAATTCAGACTCGATCGATATTGGATTTTGCTCATACGATAATATTTTTAAATAAAGGTAATAAACAAATTATTTTGCTGATACCAACAAAAGTCTATATATTGAACGTGATACATAAGTGTCAAATATAATAGAGAAGCTACAAGAGTTTACGCTGAACTAAATGCCAGATGCAGTTTATTAGGTAACCAAAAGAAAAATATTTTCAGCATAATGCAGGACTTTTAATTACAAACAAGCCCGAAATACACTAACTCTTATTTGAAATGTCTGTTACTACTCCCAGCTGCTCGTTCAAAAAGGAGATCAAATATGCACTCTTACAACCATCTACATCATATTACAATATAAGCATCATGAAGTAAACATTGTCATAATTCAACCAAAAAAACTGCTCGAAACCACAAGTCTGTAGAATGTGTAACAGCACCACAATTTGACTTTGAACGTTCGTCGCTCGCATTTATTTAAACCATTGCCTTTTGAAGTTTAATAATTTCCCTTTCTTGTGATTCCTTTTTTTCCTTCTCCAAAAATAAGACCTCTTAAAATGATAATAAAGACTTTTGTTGTACCATTTAAGATATTTAAGATTTTTTATGACCTTAAATTTGATCAATTTTGACGCTGTACATGTGAGCAGCAAGATGCATGTGTGTGATGCTGACACAGGAGCAGGCATTCAGACGTAAACACGAAGGGGTGCACTGTGTTCACTACTTCAACAGCGTGGGAGAATGACAGGAAAGAAGAAATTGTTGAATAAAGTTGTTATTTTTGTTTTGTTTTTGCGCACAGAAAGTATTCTCGTCACTTCATAACAATAATGTTGGATCACTGTAGTCACGCTGATTATTTTAACCATATCTTTACTACTTTTACGGACCTCAAAATGTGCAATGACGTTGTTGCTTTCGTGTGGTTCAGGTACCCTCAGATTTCATCAAAAATATCTTAAAGGTGCCATCGAACGTTTTTTTTACAAGATGTAATATAAGTCTAAGGTGTCCCCTGAATGTGTCTGTGAAGTTTCAGCTTAAAATACCCCATAGATTTTTTTTAATTAATTTTTTTAACTGCCTATTTTGGGGCATAATTAGAAATGCGCCGATTCATGTTGCGGCCCCTTTAAATGCTCACGCTCCCCGCCCCCAGAGCTCGCGCTTGCCTTAAACAGCATAAACAAAGTTTACACAGCTAATATAACCCTCAAAATGTATCTCTACAAAGTGTTCGTCATGCATACTGCATGCATGCGTCGGATTATGTGAGTATAGTATTATTTGGATGTTTACATTTGATTCTGAATGAATTTGATAGTGCTCCGTGGCTAACGGCTAATGCTACACTGTTGGAGAGATTTATAAAGAATGAAGTTGTGTTTATGCATTATACAGACTGCAAGTGTTTAAAAATGAAAATAACGACGGCTCTTGTCTCCGTGAATACAATAAGAAACGATGGGAACTTTAACCACATTTAACAGTACATTAGCAACATGCTAACGAAACATTTAGAAAGACAGTTTACAAATATCACAAAAAATATCATGTTATCATGGATCATGTCAGTTATTATTGCTCCATCTGCCATTTTTCGCTGTTGTCCTTGCTTGCTTACCTAGTCTGACGATTCAGCTGTGCACAGATCCAGACGTTAATACTGGCTGCCCTTGTAATGCTTGAACATGGGCTGGCATATGCAAATATTGGGGCGTACATATTAATGATCCCGACTGTTACGTAACAGTCATGTTATGTTGAGATTCGCCTGTTCTTCGGAGGTCTTTTAAACAAATGAGATTTATATAAGGAGGAAACAATGGAGTTTGAGACTCACTGTATGTCATTTCCATGTACTGAACTCTTGTTATTTAACTATGCCGAGATAAATTCAATTTTTAATTCTAGGGCACCTTTAATTCATGTTCTGAAGTTGAATGAAGGTTTGGAACGACATGAGGGTGAGTACTTAATGACAGGATTTTTTTTAATTTTTGGGTGAACTGACCCTTTAAGGACCTGCGGGAACCCTGGAGTCACAACCTGGACCAAGTTTCTAAACACCCACAAATCATCTAAGTTTAGCTAGTAATGTGACAATGTATTCATCTGTCTGCCATCAGACACCTGAGCATTTCCGAATACGTTTTTGCAGCTCAGTTGCAAGAAATGCCTAAAGGAAAGCAAAATTTTTCATAATATGACTCCTTTAAAAGTGAGGCACTGTACCTTTGTGGCTTTCTCGGCTTCCGTCAGTGGTCGGATTCGATATGCCGGCACAATGTCCTTAAACACCTCCATGAGGGAGACCATGACTAACTTTCTGACAGTGACGGCGACGCACGGGTCCGTCTCCATCAGCATGGCCCTCAACTCCTTCAGCTTCTTGATCTGAAACAAGAGTAAAATGTCATCATACATGTAACAACAGTACAGATCATGCAGGAGTTCACTGTGAAGGACTGTCTTACGTTAACATGTGGATCTGCGAGTATCGCTGATGACAGACTTGCGATGCGCAGTTTCTTCTCCATCAGTCTCTGAGTCCGCAGCTCTAGCTGCTCCTGAGGAGTGAGCGACGGACCGCTCTCGGGTTCCTCCTCTGATAATAGTTAAACAAAATCATCATGAATATCATCAAAAAGGTGCACTGAATAATTAAAAAAAATTAATTAAAACAAGTTTTATACCCACAGATATAAATTAAAAATACATACACTTTAAGATTAAGATGTTTTAATGTTTTTGAAAGAAGTCTCTTTATATTGAATTCTCTTATTTATTCAATCAAAAATACAGTAAAAACTGTAATATTGTGAAATATAATTAAAATTTAAAGGTGCCCTAGAACCGTTTTTACAAGATGTAATATAAGTCTAAGGTGTCCCCTGAATGTGTCTGTGAAGTTTCAGCTCAAAATATCCCATAGATTTTTTTTTAATTATTTTTTAACTGCCTATTTTGGAGCATCATTAACTATGCACCGATTCAGGCTGCGGCCCCTTTAAATCGCGCGCTCCCTGCCCCCGGAGCACTCGACTATAATATAGTGCATTTACAAAGTTCACACAGCTAATATAACCCTCAAAATGATCTTTACAAAGTGTTCGTCATGCAGCATGTCTAATTGTGTAAGTATGGTGTTTATTTGGATGTTTACATTTGATTCTGAATGAGTTTGATAGTGCTCCGTGGCTAACAGCTAATGCTACACTGTTGGAGAGATTTATAAAAAATGAAGTTGTGTTTATGAATTATACAGACTGCAAGTGTTTAAAAATGAAAATAGCGACGGCTCTTGTCTCCGTGAATACAGTAAGAAACAATGGTAACTTTAACCACATTTAACAGTACATTAGCAACATGCTAACAAAACATTTAGAAAGACAATTTACAAATATCACTAAAAATATCATGATATCATGGATCATGTCAGTTATGTTATGTCATGTTATGTTATGATCAGTCATGTCAGCTCCATCTGCCATTTTTCGCTGTTGTTCTTGCTTGCTTACCTAGTCTGATGATTCAGCTGTGCACAGATCCAGACGTTAATACTGGCTGCCCTTGTCTAATGCCTTGAACATGGGCTGTCATATGCAAATATTGGGGGCGTACACCCCGACTGTTACGTAACAGTCAGTGTTATGTTGAGATTCGCCTGTTCTTCGGAGGTCTTTTAAAAAAATGAGATTTGGATTACTTTTATGATGGATGGATGCACTCTTTTGGGCTTAACAATCCCCCTTCACTCCCATTATCAAGCTTGGAAGAGCCAGAAAATTTTAATATAACTGATTGTGTTCGTCTGAAAGAATATAGTCATATACACCTAGGATGGCTTGAGGGTAGTCTTGAGTAAATCATGGGATAATTTTATTTTTGGGTGAACTATCCCTTTAAGATGAAAGAAATTTCAAGGGGTTGCATTTGAAGAAATGAGAAATGCACACCAACCTATTTCTAACTCATCCTGGTCCTTCGGTTCCTCCTCTTCCTCTGCCTCAGGCACAACTAGAGGACACAATCAAATGACACAGTTAATCACAAAACATCCTCTCCAGCACTACAGCATTTACTGAAAAGTCATGTGACAACACACACCGGGTTTCTCCATGGACTGAGGGATCAGGCCGCTCTTGTCTTTGATGGGCAGCAGGTGAATGAGCTCTTTCTCCTCCTTCTGCTGCATCTTCCTGGGCATCTTCTCATACTTCTCCACCGGCTGCTCGGACTTACGCTTTTTGGCATGTACTGGAGCACTGTGTTTCCCCACAAAAGGAAAGTGAAGGAAAAAGAGCATACTCGTACTCAAATATCAGCTGATCACTCACTGTACATAGTCTAAGAAGAAAAAAACATCATATGATTTGATAAAGAGAATCAAAGCACATGTTTTAAAGACCGCTGCTTACCATGATGAGATGTCTCGAGTCAGAAAGGAAGCTTTCTGTGCCATGGATTTGATCTGTTCAAGGTCATCCTCATCCATCATATCAGTGGGCAGAGACTCCAGGAACTCCTCCTCCTCTTCTTCATCCTCTGAAATCATACATCAACTTTACAACACTGTCTCAACACCGAGCACGAGTTCATGAAAATCATCAGAAAGCAGTTTCCTTCACCTGGTTTCTTCTTGTAGCGCTCCAGGGGTTTGAGGGTCTGATGGGAGACATCAGTAATGGCTTGCCGGAGTTTCCGCTGCTCTTTACGTTGTTTCTTCGCTGAGCTCTGCTGCTTAAACTGACGATTCTTCAGTTTGTTTTCTAGCTTCAGATTGCTGGTTTTCAGCAATTTTCTGAAGCTAGGCTTCTTTTTCCTGTTCTTTTTGGAAGCCTTGGGTGAAAGATGCATTAAAGTACAGTTAAATAATGCATGCGGGTGTACAATTATACATATGACATATGAAGCACAACAGAATTCAGAGGCTGACATGTATAGTAAACTATGCCAAAAAAGAGTTCTGACTTACAGAGTGTATTACAATATAATACAAGGTTAACCAGTAGTGTGTATGCTACAGTATGAGGTTAAACCTCAGGTGATCTTTGGTTGTTTTAGACCAAAAATGTTATGTTTGTTATACATTTTTTTAAATGTTGCATTTAATCAGAATGGAACGAAATTTGGTGATTTTTGTGGCTGTGTGAACAAAAAATAATTGTGGACAACATTTGAAAAGACTAAGTATGGAAGCTTGTTTCCACCAATAAAATAAATAAATAAAAAAGATAATTTCAACTTTTTATCTCACAATTCCAACTTTTTTCTTGTAATTGCAAGTTTATATCTCGCAGTTCTGACTTTTTTCCCCTCAAAATTGCATGATATAAACTCACAATTGCGAGTTATAAAGTAAGAACTGCAAGATATAAACTTGCAATTGTGAGGAAAAGTCTGAATTGAGAGATAAAAAGTTGCAATTATCTTTTAAATTGTTTTATTTCATGTACTATCTACAAATTAGTCATGATGCAGAAATAAAAAACACACAGCAATGAAAGGGTTAAATTTTAAATCATCAGGAGTGCAAAACAGACACATATGAACCGGTGTGACTGTAAAGAGCAAATATGTGCAAACTTGAAATAAAAAAGTAAACGTTGACAATAAGTAGTCTTTGATTCTGTCTCAATATATCCAAATGGAGAACTTAATAAGTATGTAAGTTGGGAAATAAATGTAAAATGTGGTTGGGAAATGCTGCATGAATCTGCCTTAAAATCACTGGATTTCAAATGTTTTTGCTCTATTTGTTTTGTTGTTGTTTTTTTTTAGCTTAAATGCAGCATTAATAGTATACAATTAGTTTTTTCCCTAATATATACACTACCATTCAAAAGTTTGGAAACATTATTATTTTTAATGTTTTTGAAAGAAGTCTGTTGATCAAAAATACAGAAAAAAAACAGTAATATTGTGAAATATTATTACAATTTAAAATAATGTTTTTCTATTTTAAGATACTTTAAAATATAATTTTTTTTCTGTAATGCAAAGCTGAATTTTCAGCATCACTACTTTTGTCTCACATGATCCTTCAGAAATCATTCTAATATGCTGATTTGATACTCAATTATTATCAAAGTTGGAAAGTTGTGTTGCTTAATATTTTTTTGGAACCTGTGATACTTTTTTCAGGATTTATTGATGAATAAATAGTCAAAAAGAACAGCATTTATTCAAAATAGAAACATTTTTCTAACAATATAAAACAATATAAATACTATCACTTTTTATCAATTTAACACATCCGTGCTGAAAAAAAGTATTAATTTCTTCCAAGAAAAAGAAAGAAAAAAATACTGACCCCAAACTTTTGAACAGTAGTGTATTTAATTTAAATAAATGCTACTCTTTTTTGAGTTTTTATTCATCAAAGAATCCTGAAAAAAGTCAAATTATAAAAAATATTAAGCAGCACAACATTGATAATAAATCAGCATATTAGAATGATTTCTGAAGGATCATGTGACACTGAAGACTGGAGTAATGATGCTGAAAATTCAGCTTGATCACAAGAATAAATTATATTTTAAAGTATATTAAAATAGAAAACCATTATTTTAAATTGTAATAATATTTTACAATATTACTGTTTTTTTCTGTATTTTTGATCAAATAAATGCAGGCTTGATGAGTAGAAGAGACGAAAACATTTTTTTTTTTTCCGAAAACATTAAAAATAGAAATGTTTCCAAACTTTTGAATGGTAGTGTTATATATATATATATATATATATATATATATATATAAGTTAACCTCAAAACTAGAGGTTAACTTTTGGTACATAATATGATAACACATCAGTATGAGGTTGATACATGATATGACATGTCATATATATAACATATGACGTGATACACCAGGTGTTTACACTAGTACAGTATGATAAAGTAGGGGTAAAACTAGTATAGCATGATGAAACAATACAGCAGGGGCTGAAAAGTGTAGTTTGATATGATACTGTAGGGACTACACTAGTACAGTATATGATTTATGAGAGGTTTGACTAGTATAATATATGAAAAACAAGGGTTGTTCAATCTTGTCACTCTCACACGCTGAATTTAATGTAACAAGCAGTTCACTGAAGCTCAGCAGCATTCTGGCTAACATAAACTCACTAGCGCATTAGTTTGTGTCAGAATTACAAAATAACTTACCGGGCCCATTTTGATGAGTGGTTCGCCTCAACTATCAATGATGTTCCAAAGGTGTAAATCAGTTTAATCCAAAATAGACTGCATGTATCCCCTCTTCTCACATGTACCACATGGACAGGAAGTAAACTAAGGGCGATATTAGATGAATGGAGGGACAAACGTTACACTGCCTTTGAGCGCCACCTGCTGATCTGGAGGAAAGAAGACGCTGAGAAGGCGCTTTAGGAAATTAGGCTTTTATACATTTCGGTGTTTATCATTTTTAAGTAATTCATTTGTTTTCATTTATTTATTCTCTTTCAGTTGGATATATTGTGTTTGTGTTTACAAAGAGAACACATTGTATTTGAGTCACACCGAATTAAAAAAAAAACAAAAAACAAAAAAACACAACAACTACAATTGTAGCTTTAAATTTATTTGCACATTTGAATTTTGTGGTGTCAAATATTTCACCTATTTACAATTTATCTTCACACAAGTATGAAAACTGTACAATAAAACCAGGAGTGTGTAGAAAACAAACCAAGAATTAATGATACAATTTACAATTTTCATCAAGATACATCACCGAATCGAAAAATGTTTAGAGATATTTACAGATATTAGGGTTAAAATCCATGATAAACAATGCATTTCATCAAATAATTGAACCCCAAATCACACAAAAATGACTCAAATTTTATAATCACACCACACATTCTTATTCTTTAACTGGCAAATGTCAGTTCATTTTAGTAAATGTACATGAAGTACACAAATGCCTGAATGCATTATTCACATATAGAGCTTGTGGGCTCTATTGTCACACATAAGATTTAGTTTGAAAATTCGGCTACATATTAGTGTTTTAAAAGAAGAACAATAGAGTGTCGACAGCGAAAATGCAATAATTCTTCATCAAAATGCTTCTGAACACCTCACACACTATATGCAGTGTTCCTGCACTATTAACTGCATCTGACTTATTTTTACAATTTCTATTGCACTTCAGTATGGTCTTGCTCTACATAACAAAACCGTTTAAAAAAACATCACATTTTATAAAATCTCAGAACCTCTATTCTATTCTACTGGTAAAATCTCAAATGCATTAAAGGGTTAGTTCACCCAAAAATGAAAATAATGTCATTAATTACTCACCCTCATGCCGTTCCACACCTGTAAGACCTTCATTCATCTTCGAACACAATTAAGATATTTTAGTTGAAATCCGATGGCTCGTGAGGCCTGCATAGCCAGCAATGACATTTCCTCTCTCAAGATCCATTAAAATCGGCCATCACTATATAAGTCGTTAATATTCTCGTCACTTTATAATATTAATATTGAACCACTGTACTCACATGAACAGATTTAAATATGTTTTTAGTACATTAATGGATCTTGTGAGAGGAAATGTCATTGCTGGCTATGCAGGCCTCACGGAGCCATCGAATTTCAACAAAATCTTAATTTGTGTTCCGAAGATGAACGAAGGTCTTACGGGTGTAGAACGAATGAGGGTGAGTAATAAATGACATTATTTTCATTTTTGGGTGAACTAACCCTTTAAAGGGATAGTTCACCCAAAAGTGAAAATGCAGTCATTTACTCACCCTTAATTTGTTCTAAATCTGTATGAGTTTCTTTCTTCTGCTGAACACAAAAGAATGTTGGTATCCAGACAGCCATTGACTTCCATAGTAGGGAAAAAAATACTATGGATGTCAATGGGTGCTGTCAACTGTCTGGATAAGAGCATTCTTTAAAATATCATCTTTTGTGTTCAATAGAAGAAAAAACAAATTAAGGGTGAGTAAATGACAGCATTTTCATTTTTGGGTGAACTAACCCTTTAAACAGGCTCTGAATGCATCTCCTTCAAAACAAACTTTAGCACACAAAAAGAGCTAATGGTGCGTATGTCGGCACATTTGTTCAAATGCACCACTTGACTCCTCTAAACAAGGAGGAATATTAAAAAAGCCTGATGCTGGTATCTGGTACAGTACATGACTAAGCTGGTGGAATATTTTCTCATGAAAGGCTTATATTTTTAATTCATACAAAGTTTAACTTCAGTAATACTGACGTGGTTACAAAGGAATCAAGTTTAGCTTTTTCTTTACGTTGCATTTGACTTCTTTAAACCGCCGTTTTATACAATCCTCTCTGCTAATGCATTCATTCGAGTAAAATAATAGAAATATAAAATTGGTGAGAGCTCAAGAATTTTTCACTGAAGGACTGCTGCTTTTTTCCATTTCTTTATCCTTTATGAGGGCATTAAACACCTGGTGAAGAGAAAAAAGATAACGTATGTTATAAGGAACGTCACACAAATCACAAGCAGACTAATAAAACTCCCTGCAGGTGGAGCTATACTCATCATCACATCACATTTCATCAAAACAACTTCACACAGATTCATTTTACTAGATATCTATTAATAGATATTATGCAAAACTAACTTAAAGAGAACAAAATGCAGCAGGGAAAATATTTGCATTTAATTTCCTGTCTGCATTTCTCTCACAAACAAATTCCACTGGTTGATCGCTGTACCGGCTCAGACAGGAACTGACCTGTGTCCACTTCCTGTTGCAGCTGATCATCTGAGTGTTGGCGATGCAGCTGAAGAGGCGTTCGGGTGGCGTGTCATCCGGCAGTCTGGTCAGGAACTGAGCGATGTGGATGAAATCCATCTGCAGGAGCACTTCCTCATAGAGCCGCAGGATTCCGAGTCCCGTACGGAACAGGAACTCCTCCCCGTCTCTGCAGAACACGTCCCACACCCGACACGCCACATCGAGCGGCAGGGACTTAGTGTAAAGGGTGAAGATCCTGTCAACACACATTTGTAAACAAAAAATGTACATAAAGAAAACGAAAATTGCAATAATGCAATCAGGTGTTTTGTTTAGCCTTCATGATCAGAAATCTGACTTTGAATGGAACGCAGCATCAGACTCTAGCGCTAAACAACATACAGGCGGTGTTGCTATTGGTCGATCTCATGTGAGTGACAGGTTGCCCCGTCCTTGCGCCAGTACCATCTACAAAAATATGGTAATTGTTGTTTTAACGATGTGGAAGCTGACATTAGTATGCAGGCATGAAAACGGGTCAGGGGTGAAAAAGGTGAGAAGAATATTACCCCTCTAGGGGGGTCCGGGGGCATGCTCCCCCGTAAAAAAAATTTATATATTCCATATTTTAAAGCATCAATCTGATGCATTTTGAGATGCTTTTTTTGCCAACCTGGGGAGAGCTGGAGAAACTTAACTTCAGCCATGAGTCAAAAATTATTATGGCCTCCTTACTAAGTATTATGAAGGGGGATCGAGCGTACTTTGAAGTCAAAATGCGTATCCGCTATGCAAATTGCGTACAGGTTGGCAGGTCTGCTTATTGATAGAACGGTGGACCACTTTACCTTCTGCCTTGTCAGTCCCCTCACCTCAAAATCTACCTCCTCAAAAATGGTAGCGTTAGCTAATAATTTTCCACCGGAGCTTTAGCTAGCTGGCTAACGTTGCGTTCTCTCCTGCTGTGTTCAATGACTCAATTCATCAAGCTGTAGCTAACGTTAGCTAAGTCTATGTCAACAGTGCTCCTTTGTAACTTAACTTAGATATACCAGAAAATATTAAAATTATTGAAACCATCCAGGGCTGGATTGGGACTCGTTTTCAGCCCTGCAGTTTCATGCCTTAGACCGGACCACTTTAATTCACGACTGACTATATTAAAATAATGTAATTAAAACCTCAGTTTATAAGTCTGCAATAGTGCACTGTTCTCTACAGCCTTGTAAATAATTGTATTTTTCAAAAATATCTTCAAATACCCATGATAGTACAAATGATAGTACAAAAAATGCTAAAATTTGATATAAAGTTATTTTTATTAATATTAATATATTTTAATATAAGGGCCTTGCATCACCACAGACACCAGCACTACTTCCGCTTTTCCGGTCATGAGTATGAGGTAACGCAGCTCTGTTTATCATATTAGATACATTTGAGAGTGTTGAAAATGATGTTATAACATTACTCTGTGCGTTCGCTCACTGTGAGACACTGTTGCACACTGCAGTAAGAGATTGTTATTAGAATATCATATTAAATGCTGGATGGCTTGTGTTGATAAATGGCATGCAATTAATTTTAAAACGTATTGTATGATGGAGAAAATGCTGTATTACTGTTACCAAAAATAAAGCTGCATCTGATTATGCTATGTTAGCAACTTCACAAAATAGTGTTTTTCTCTGAGGCATGATAAAGCATGGTACTCACAAAAAATCAAGAAAATTAGATTTGAACAATAAGACTAAACGTGTTGAGCTATATAACAATTAGTTTTCTGTCTATAAATATATCAAAACAGTTGTTCCCTTGTCTATTAAAACATGTAAATATTAAAGCATCTTTGGTGTTTCCATGGTTTCTACAAAATAAAACCGGAAACCGAGGGTAACGCGGGTATGACGCAATTGACAGGCGACTCCTCACACGTCCCGGAGCCTTGGTTAAAATTGCAATTTTCTCACTATTTACAAATAGTTGGAAACATTTGGGATATTGTAAGTACTCAACTGAACAAAATATATAACACTGGCCTAGTGGTTTTTGGATATTTTACTGCAAAATTCTTACATATTGCACCTATAGTCAATATCACACAAGTGCACTGTTTTTCCCAAATATCAGCACGTGTGCAAATGTAGCAAATGTGACATTGATTTTATACAAACAGTTAAGTAATCAAGAAGCTAATATTTTGAGTTACATTTTAGACACAATATTGGGCCTTTTTTTGCTCCATTTCACAAACCAAAACGCTCAAAATAAAGAAACCACAAATTCTTGTGCGTCTCTGAGTAACACACAGTGGTGTTTCGCTATTATTATTCTAAGTGTATGTATTGATAAAATGTATGCATCATATTTTATGTCAAATTCTTACTTATAATAAGGTTATAAAAAAATTGCCCTTATAAAAGGCAAAAATACCTCAGGAAATCAATTTTTCAATATCACACACCCCTAACGCTTACTCGGATATATGCATTTACACATTAAGCTTAGTATTTAGATTTGTTTCATTATATTTAAGATATTGAAAGAGCGTTTTCCTTCATCAGAAGATTCTTCATGGACTCACCAGTCTATCAGATACAGGTCAGGTGTGAGGTTGTAACTCTGGAAGTGACTGAAAAGTCTGGGGAGGTTTTCTTCAAAGAAGACCTCAAATGCTGCAAAGTACTTCAGCATCTAATAAAAAAGAGACACAAAATTAAAACATCTTTCCAATTTATGTATGTGTGAAAACCCCCTCGACCAATCCACCCAAAACTAAACTCTATGGACATGAACAAGCTGTTGATTGTGATGCAAAATAATTATGTCTTGTCCCTCCTTTAGTTTAAAGTCTGTAAAGCAAAAACTCAGCAAAAAAGATGCTGTTGACTTGTCTTGTTTTGAACAAAGAACATTCCTTCACAACATAATGTAAATAATCTGATCTATTAAACATTGCAGGTGAAGGGACAGTACCAGCTCGTGGTCCACTCTGAAGAAAGCCATCTGACAGGGTTTGTTGAGGAGATTGGCGAAGGCGATGAAGCGTCGGCCTCCTCCAGGTTGAGAATCAGCACAGCGGCTATGAAGGACATGCCCTGAACCTGCAGCCAAAATAAAGTCATTTCACAGCTGCTCTTTTCATCATCTAATGGACATATTTAGAAACAACGACTCAACGACAACTCATTTACAGTCATAGTTTTGCCCATCTAAACTAATCAGTAAAAAAAAAAGAAAAAAGAATACTTCTATTCAGCAAGGATGCATTCAATTGATCAAAAGATTTCTTATGATTTGAAAGATTTTTCTTTCATCAATGCAGTTCGTTTAAACTTTCCATTCATCAAAGAATACTTAAAAAATATATCACGGTTCTGCACAAAAATATAATAATATGATAATTAATAAAATCATATTTAAGCAGCACAACTATTTTCGCCATTGATAATTAGTGGTCAATCGATATATGATACTTGTCATTTTTTAATTATTGGGCATTTTTCAGTTTGGCCAATGAGTCAGAAGAGGGACTTTTTTTGACTGTTGGTTGAAGGGTTTACTTCCTATTTATTCATGTTATGCATGTGTTTTTACTATCTTTAAATTAAATAGTGCCATATCATATAGTATATCAGCTTTATATTGGCCATCCTGCTGTCTAAGATGTCGGCATCAGCCAAAAAAAAAAAAAAAAAAAAAAAAAAAAAACTCGCTGTTGGTTGACCACTATTGATAATAATCAGAAATGTTTCTTGAGCAGCAAATCAGCACATAAGAATGACTTCTGAAGGATCATGTGACTCTGAAGACTGGAGTAATGATGCTGAAAATTCAGCTTTCATCACAGGAATAAATTACATTTCAAAATATATTCAAATAGAAAACCTGAAGCGAAGTGATGCATTTGTTTAAGAAAAATATCGCTTTAGTTATTTCACTTTATAACATGTTAAATATGGATATTTTTTTCTTACACAAAGAAGGCCTTTATTAACCCCCCGGAGCCATGTGGAGTACGTTTATGATGGATGAATGCACTTTTTTGAGCTTCAAACAGGTGGTTTCTGTGCACTGCCATTATAAAGCTTAGGAGCATCAGGGTGATTATTAAAATTGTGTTCATCAGAAAGAAGATAGTCATATACACCTAGGATGGCTTGAGAGTGAGTAAATCATGGGGTAATTTTCATTTTAAAGTGAACTAATCCTTTAAAAACTCTTACCAACCCCAAACTTTTGAACAATAGCATATATGATGTGTTTAAACAGAGCTGGTGTTTTTAATATGCAGATGAGAAATAGTAGAGGAACACAAAATATCTTCATTAATATTGTGCCAGTGATTACTCACATATCCCACATCAGGTCTGTAGCAGGTGTAAGCGCCCAACACGCTGTGCAGGAGATCATGGTATGGCCCACCCTAACAGAAGAGAGCCAACATGAGTCACATTCATTTCTTATAGTTTCCTGAAGTGCTGACTGTAATGTAACTGTTACTGTATAACAACAGTTAAACTGAGACCATAACAACAGTGAGAGGAAGAGTGCGAACGGTACCTTCTGGAAGATGAAGAGCGATGGAAATGTGCGTGAGATGTCCAGTTTGATCAGATCCAGACTGGACTCACGGTCGGCACTGTCCACTGTAACAAACACAACCACATAATGATGGCCGACTCCAAAACACATCTAATAAACTGAGTTTTGTAAATACACTTCAAAATTAGCTGAAAATATCACGTTATATCTCAAGAATTTCAATGCATAATATTGTGAAATATTATTACAATTTAAAGCAACTGTTTTCTATTTGAATATATTTTGAAATGTAATTTATTCCTGTGTTCAAAGATGAATTTTCAGCATCATTACCCCAGTCTTCAGTGTCACATGATCAGAAATCATTCTAATATGCTTACTTGCTGCTCAAGAAACATTTCTTATTATTATCAATGTTGATTTTTTAAAAGACATTTATACTTGTATTCAACGAGGATGCATTAAATTGATCAAAAGTGACATTAAAAACACGATTTCTGTTTCAAATAAATGTTCTTCTGTTTATATTCTTTAAAGAATCCTGGAAAAATCTGCTTTCAACATTGATAAGAAAAATAAGAAACATTATTAATAACCGAGCATCAAATCACCATATTAGAATGATGTCCGAAGGTATCATGTGACACTGAAGACTGGAGTAATGATGCTGAAAATTCAACTTTGCCATCATTTTAAAATTACATTTTAAATCTATCCAAATAGAAAACAGTTTTTTTTAAAAGTGTAATAATAATATTTTACAACCGTTTTTACATTTGTTTTTACTGCCTTGACCACCAACTTCTATAAAAAACAAAAAACAAATCGTAATTATTTCAAAGGTTTGACTGGTAGTGTATCTACAGTACGTCACTATCAGCCTGTGATATCCTACAGTACATTACTGCCATTGAAAAAAGGCCCCGTCTGGTGTTTGTTAGTCCCAGAGGATCTGCTGACGCGTACTGCTGGAGGCTAAAAGCGGCCAAAACAGTCTGGGTGTTGTGATGATGGCCAGATGTGAAAGGGAGGATGTGTTTGTGTTCAAACTGTATTAAAAAACAACTTTACTAACAGATTAATTATGATGCATCAAAGAACGAAGCACTGAGGCTAATAAAACACCATTTTATAGAGTACACAAGCTGAAAGGCATAGTGGAAAACAAAAACAACATGAATTAACGTGATTAGCAAGTCTGTGCTTGCAGCAGAGGAAGGAAATAACCGCTACTTCAATTAATTGAGGAGGAAGGCGACCGGGGAGAGCTGGAAGTCAGACACTCGCGCAGACGCATACCAGTGTTGCATTTCCTGACAAATTAATTTCCATGAACTTTCCATTTAAAATTACTGAATAGGCACAGTGGATTCAGTTGATTCGCTTATGAATCATGCAGACAGAGTTGTAAATTGGTTCAACTGAATCAATTGTTAAAAACCAATAAAATTCTGACTGATTCGATAATTATTCAGATCCAATTCTGAATTGGTTCAAACGATTCACTGAATAAATTGCTGAGAAAACATTCAAATCACTAATGAATCATTCAGAACAAATTCAAAATTGGTTCAGCTGACTCGCTGAATGAATTCAGATTTTGTCAGTTTGCAATTACTATATACTAAGAAATGTGGATTGTTAAAACCCATTCAAATCCTGATTCACTACTGTATCATTTAGACCAAATTATGAAGGGGTTCAATTGATTCATTAAACTAATTCAGATTTTGTTAGTTTGTGATTACTACACAAGCATAGTGAATTGTTAAAACCCATTCAAATTCAGACTGATTCACTAATGAATAATTAAGACCGAATTGTGAATTGTATCTGATTTATTGAACCAATTCAGACTTTGTGAATCAATCAATCAATCTTTTATTACAGACTCAAGGTCCAAATTTAAAAAAGGAAAAAGAAGGAAAAATATCAATATGCTATATATACATATATGCTTATTTGTTAACTCGCGGGGCGTGTCACACGTGCCAGACATATTTCGCTAAGCAACAAGCAAAATGAAGCGAGCGAAAAGAAGTACTGTGTGGGACCATTTCGATAGAAAGGGTGAAGAAGTTACTTGTAAAATATGCCACGCGGTATTAAAATACAGCAGCAGCACAAGTACAATGCAGTATCACCTGCGAACCAAACATCCACAAGCATCGAGTGATGATCCAGAAGCAGAAGTTGACATCTATATGAGAGACGATCCGCCCTCTTTGGATATTAGGGACTTTAAGCAGCAGCTGCTGATACAACGGCAACGGCATTCTGGCGTTCCATTGCGCATGCGCAAATTTAACTGCTACTTCTTGACGTTCTACTGTAACCGTTTACTACGGCAGGGTAGCCGATTTGCCGTAGTCGATAATACGTGACAGACTAGATAAGTAAATGTTATGTTCTATGGTTATGTGGTATTTTAGTTGTATCTGTATGTCATTTAATGCCAACAGCAACCATTATCTTGCTTTTATTTACATGTAATGTATTGTTTACTATGTCAAATGATTAAATGATCCACGCCATCCTCTTTGTTGTTGCTTAGTGATTTTTGCGTTCTTTAGCTACGGCAGTTGACAGTTTACTTCCGGTCGTCGTTGCCGTTCCATCAACAGCTGTTGCTTAAAGTCCCTATTAATCCTCTAGAATGGTGGAAAGCAAATGAAAGGCGCTTCCCAAGGCTGGCCACTCTAGCGCGGCATTATCTTTGTATTCCCGGGACATCAGTGCCATCTGAGAGGGTGTTTTCTGCCGCGGGTCTAACGGTCAACAGGCTGCGCTCCAGACTAACCCCACAACACGTAGACATGTTACTTTTTTTAAATAAAAACTAGACAATGTGTAGATTGAGGTAGGCCTGCTATTTTTATTTGACGGAAAAAAATGTCTAAAATACCGGTTGTTCAAAGCTTCAATGGATTCACCGTGTTTTTGTTTTGTCATCTTAATTTGTTAAACATTTAAGTGAAAAATATTTAGTGTAGGCCTATTTATTTTATGCCTTTTATTTAAATTATTTTTTTCTGTTGTCAGAAACGCTGCAGGTGTGTGACAATTTGATAATGTGAATCCAGGTTCTGTTGTTTATCTGTTCTATGCTGCTGTTTGCATGTTAAAATAAACCCGTGGAAGACACAGACACTCGTCAATTGTATTTTTTATTTAATGTCATATATATGTCATATTATCATCATATAGGCTATACAATATTATAATCTTATCAGTTAACGGTTAATAATCGGATAACAAGCATCGGTTGTCGGTCGAGAAATTTAACCGAAATTAGCATCCCTAGTTGACATTTTTGCAGATTTATTAAAAAAGAAAAACTGAAATATCACATGGTCCTAAGTATTCAGACCCTTTGCTGTGACACTCATATATTTAACTCCAGGTGCTGTCCATTTCTTCTGATCATCCTTGAGATGGTTCTACACCTTCATTTGAGTCCAGCTGTGTTTGATTATACTGATTGGACTTGATTAGGAAAGCCACACACCTGTCTATATAAGACCTTACAGCTCACAGTGCATGTCAGAGCAAATGAGAATCATGAGGTCAAAGGAACTGCCTGAAGAGCTCAGAGACAGATTTGTGGCAAGGCACAGATCTGGCCAAGGTTACAAAAACATTTCTGCTGCACTTAAGGTTCCTAAGAGCACAGTGGCCTCCATAATCCTTAAATGGAAGACGTTTGGGACGACCAGAACACTTCCTAGAGCTGGCCGTCCGGCCAAACTGAGCTATCGGGGGAGAAGAGCCTTGGTGAGAGAGGTAAAGAATAACCCAAAGATCACTGTGGCTGAGCTCCAGAGATGCAGTGGGGAAAGTCAACCATCACTGCAGCCCTCCACCAGTCGGGGCTTTATGGCAGAGTGGCCCGACAGAAGCCTCTCCTCAGTGCAAGACACATGAAGCCCGCATGGAGTTTGCCAAGATGGTGAGAAATAAGATTCTCTGGTCTGATGAGACCAAGATAGAACTTTTTGGCCTTAATTCTAAGCGGTATGTGTGGAGAAAACCAGGCACTGCTCATCACCTCTCCAATACAGTCCCAACAGTGAAGCATGGTGGTGGCAGCATCATGCTGTGGGGGTGTTTTTCAGCTGCAGGGACAGGACGACTGGTTGCAATCGAGGGAAAGATGAATGCGGCCAAGTACAGGGATATCCTGGACAAAAACCTTCTCCAGAGTGCTCAGGACCTCAGACTGGGCCGAAGGTTTACCTTCCAACAAGACAATGACCCTAAGCACACAGCTAAAATAACGAAGGAGTGGCTTCACAACAACTCCGTGACTGTTCTTGAATGGCCCAACCAGAGCCCTGACTTAAACCCAATTGAGCATCCCTGGAGAGACCTAAAAATGGCTGTCCACCAACGTTTACCATCCAACCTGACAGAACTGGAGAGGATCTGCAAGGAGGAATGGCAGAGGATCCCCAAATCCAGGTGTGAAAAACTTGTTGCATCTTTCCCAAAAAGACTCATGGCTGTATTAGATCAAAAGGGTGCTTCTACTAAATACTGAGCAAAGGGTCTGAATACTTAGGACCATGTGATATTTCAGTTTTTCTTTTTAATAAATTGTTAACATTTTGCAGATTTGTGTTTTTCTGTCAATATGGGGTGCTGTGTGTACATTAATGAGGGAAAAAAAATTAACTTAAATGATTTTAGCAAATGGCTGCAATATGACAAAGTGAAAAATTTAAGGGGGTCTGAATACTTTCCGTACCCACTGTACAGCCCACAGCATCTACCACACACAAAGAATTACAAAATACAACAATACCAATGTCTCCAAAGCTTTGACTGATATCGTGTGGTACTAATCCCTATATTTGATAAACTCACAATAATCTCATTTTTAGAAGCATTTATAATGCTTCTATTACATTAATCTATACATAAGATTTTGTAACAGTGCTTTAAAAGTAATTACTCTTGCACTCACAAACATTTCACTTGCACTATGCCATCTAGGTTTCTTTAGTAAGATTCTCATTGCATCATTATAAGCTACTTGCAGCTTCTGTAAACTAGATGTTCTATAGTTGAACCACAAATGAGCAGTATAAAGTGTTGTACAATATGCTTTAAAAAGTGACACCTTCTCCTCATCTGAACAGAAACTAAACTTACGTAAAAGTATATACATCATACGGCATTGCCTTTCAATATCCTCATCGTCTCATGCGTTCAGTGATGAAATGTCCAAGATATTTTACTTTCGCACACACATCGAGACTCTTATTGGACAACTTAAAAACTGGAAATTTTATCCTCCTTAGTTCTGCAAATCATAACCACACTCTTATCAGGATTATATAAAATATCATGTTCAAGACCATATTTAGAACACATAGTTAAAAGCTGTTGAAGACCAGCACTGCTAGGACTGAACACCACAAGATCATCTGCATACATAATATGATTCACTAGAATATTTCCAATCATACACCCAGTTTTACAGGCATTCAATCATTTAGATAGATCATCCATGTAGAGATTAAACAGAATTGGGGACAAAATCCCTCCTTGTCTCATGCCATTACTAACCCCAAAAGGGGCAGAGACTTTATTGCCCCATTTTACTTGCACCATCTGGTGGGCATACCAATAAGCCAGGATTCTCACAATATATTCTGGCACCCCTCGTTGTCTCATTTTAAAAAATAGTGTTGCATGGTTAACCCGATCAAAGGATTTAGATGCATCAATGAAGCACATAAAGACTGAAGAGTTTTTACCTCTATACTTGTTTACTATTTCCTTTAACGCATAGATGCAAAGATCAGTACCATGGTTAGCCTTAAAACCAAACTGCTTGTCTGTAGAATTAATAAATACATTTAACCTATCCAGCAAGATTTTTTCCAACACTTTAGACAGGATACTAGCTAAAGCTATAGGTCTATAATTATCTAAGTTACCTAGCATTCCAGCTTTGTTCTTAATAACTGGCACTAACAAAACAGACAACATTGAATCTGGTAACACACCATGAATCAAAAGGCCAGTAAAACAAACAGCTAATAAAGGGGCTATCCTCTTACTTCCATATTTAAGATGTTCAGCAGAAATATTATTTAGGCCACTAGCTTTATTTTGAGGCAATTTTCTTATAGCATGATCCACCTCACATGACCTAATCACTATTGGATCATTAACTCGAATATCATCCACATTATACAATTCATTTTGAATGCAATTAAAAAAGACTACAATAATGCTATCTCCATAATTCCGCAATATTCTCTGCCCCAGAAACTCCATTTAAGGTACAAGGAAGACATACTCTGCATCTATTAAAAGTTCTGACTTCTTTCCAAAAATCAGTGATATTGTGATTTAGCAGCTTCATAGCCATCGAATCAGCTCTTAGGGTTTGCTCATTTTTACAGATAAAACGAACAGCATACTTATATCTTGCATTTGTAGACTTCTTATACTCAAGCTCAGGCCCTTGCCTGGGTCTACCTGCTATAACCCATACCCATAGTGCTATAATTTGTGAGTTTGCAGATTAATGGATAAGCATAATGGGTTATTAAAAACCATTCAAATATAGAATGCTTCAGTAATGAATCATTCAGACTGAATTGTAAATTGGTTCAACAGATTCATCGAACCAATTCAGATTGTCAGTTTGTGATTACTGGATGAAGCCCATTCAAATTCAGACTGATTCGCTAATGAATAACTGAAACGGATTTATGAATTGGTAAATGAATCAATTGAATGAATCAAATTTTGTCAAGTCTTATTGTACTAGAGTTTGGTGTGTCTAAAATGCTCCAGTGGGTCGTCTGAGGAAAGAAAGACGTACCATCTGACTCCATCTCACTGCCTGTCTCTCTGAAGCTCTTCCAGCGCTCCTTAGCCCGCGAGAGAAAGATCTCGTACAAATCTGAGAGGAACAGAAAGCAGATCATAGTTTTAATCATAACACCTTAAAAAAAAGCAGAAGAAAGCCTGGTCTATATGTTAGACTTAACTACAACTTTCACTTCTGAAAGTCTTAAATGTAGAAATCGTTCTCTTTTGGGAGTGTCAGAAGGAAACTCATCCAAATATCTTTTTGTTTTTTGGTTACAAAAAAGGTTGAAAATCGCCTCAGGCGAACCTGCACTGTGCAGTCTTGCATTCATTCATGTGAATACTGCATAATGACATACTTCAGAGAGACTGTTTGCCCAAAAGGTTTAGTTAATCCTGGGCTTAACTGCATCTTCAAAGGTGACTCTTCACTGAAACATGAAAAGACAGAGCCAAAATAAAATAAAACCTGAGGTTATGTTCAGCTCATTCCCAATGGCCAGACTCCAGACTTTACCCCTCACGTTGGGCGGAAGACCTTGCCACCACAGATCCCTCACACGCCTCAGGCCACGCCTGAAAGAACACGCACAACACAGAACAGTGAATGCAGCATAATAAAATAGATTTAGCCATTTTATTAATACATTTAGGTATTAATATTTCTTAGAATTTTCTGTCGGGAGCAAGCAATATGATGCAGCTCTAGTTCCAGTAACAAAGCGCATGTGGTTATCACAGTTTTAATTGCAAGTAGTGATTGTGAAAGGCGGCTGTCTTACATGCTCTCCCAGTTGGGAAGGATTTCGTTGTTCCAAACCACCATTGCGTTAGCGATGCTTTCCTCCTGTTTAAATCTTTCCTTCATCTGCTTTTTCTTCTTCTGAGCCTCCTTCAGCTCTGTGAACAACAGATACATGACCTCATATTCAAATCAGGGTTCCTACACATTCCGACTCAAAATTTTCCAGACCTCTCTGTAGATTTTCAGACCATATTTAACATAAATGGTTCATACAGCATTATTTTCAGCATTATATTTGGTATATAGTACAGTAATCTGTAAATATATTTGTTTTGTTTTATTTTTATTTGTTTTCTCAAAGTGATAACATGTGCTTGATAACATACGGTAGCCTCAGAATTAGGGCTGTCACTAATGATTATTTTGGTAATCAAGTAATAAGTTGATTATTTTGACAATTAATCGTAATCTGGTATTTTTGGTGGTAATAACTGGGTATTTTTTGTGGACCTAAGCCTTTAAAATGACTTAAAATACATAAATAATAACAATGAGGCAATAATGTTTGGTTCAAATAAAGTATCAAAAGCAAGTAATCAATATGGTTTTATAGAATGACACTGTTAAAATGCATAATATAAACAATCAACCTATGTACAAACCCGATTCCAAAAAAGTTGGGACACTGTACAAATTGTGAATAAAAACAGAATGCAATGATGTGGAAGTTTCAAATTTCAATATTTTATTCAGAATACAACATAGATGACATATCAATGTTTAAACTGCGAAAATGTATCATTTTAAGGGAAAAATAAGTTGATTTCAAATTTCATGGCATCAACAACATCTCAAAAAAGTTGGGATAAGGCCATGTTTACCACTGTGTGGCATCCCCTCTTCTTTTTATAACAGTCTGCAAATGTCTAGGAACTGAGGAGACAAGTTGCTCAAGTTTAGGAATAGGAATGTTGTCCCATTCTTGTCTAATACAGGCTTCTAGTTGCTTAGGTCTTCTCTGTCGCATCTTCCTCTTTATGATGCGCCAAATGTTTTCTATGGGTGAAAGATCTGGACTGCAGGCTGGCCATTTCAGTACCCGGATCCTTCTTCTATGCAGCCATGATGTTGTAATTGATGCAGTATGTGGTCTGGCATTGTCATGTTGGAAAATGCAAGGTCTTCCCTGAAAGAGACGACGTCTGGATGGGAGCATACGTTGTTCTAGAACTTGGATATACCTTTCAGCATTGATGGTGCCTTTCCAGATGTGTAAGCTGCCCATGCCACATGCACTCATGCAACCCCAAACCATCAGAGATGCAGGCTTCTGAACTGAGCGCTGATAACAACTTGGGTTGTCCTTGTCCTCTTTAGTCCGGATGACATGGCGTCCCAGTTTTCCAAAAAGAACTTCAAATTTTGATTCGTCTGACCACAGAACAGTTTTCCACTTTGCCACAGTCCATTTTAAATGAGCCTTGGCCCAGAGAAAACGCCTGCGCTTCTGGATCATGTTTAGATATGGCTTCTTTTTTGACCTATAGAGTTTTAGCCGGCAACGGCGAATGGCACGGTGGATTGTGTTCACCGACAATGTTTTCTGGAAGTATTCCTGAACCCATGTAGTGATTTCCATTACAGTAGCATTCCTGTATTCATGTTGCCAATTGACCTAATAAGATGCAAATTGGTCCTCCAGCTGTTCCTTATATGTACATTTAACTTTTCCGGCCTCTTATTGCTACCTGTCCCAACTTTTTTGGAATGTGTAGCTCTCATGAAATACAAAATGAGCCAATATTTGGCATGACATTTCAAAATGTCTCACTTTCAACATTTGATATGTTATCTATATTCTATTGTGAATAAAATATAAGTTTATGAGATTTGTAAATTATTGCATTCCTTTTTTATTCACAATTTGTACAGTGTCCCAACTTTTTTGGAATCGGGTTTGCACATTATGTATTATAACACATGCGCACCTCTGGTTCACGTAACCTACACGCATGTAAATAATTAAAGCACATGTATGTATATATATATATATATATATATATATATATATATATACCTGTAGGGTGTATATAAATTCAATTGAACCACTGCCTTTGTGAATTCACAATAACATTATGCTACAGCATGATTTTTAAATGATTTTAATGCATTGAGTAACCTTAGAAAATGGTCTAATAATGCGCTTCAAGGATTCTCATTCGTGAAATGCGCCACTTCTGGTATTTTGCCGGTTATTCAACACAGATAAATTACAATTGAGAATTTTTTAAAATCGAGTACTCAAATTTAATCGAGGAATCGTTACAGCCCTAATCAGAATAAACCTAAAACGTTTTATAACCTGCATGTATTCATCTCTGACACATCAGTTTGATACTGTAAATGTGGTTTGATGTTGCACGATCACCAAACAGCAAAGATCAGACTGAATTAAATGATTGTCCAGACCTGGAAATTACTCAAATTTTGATACTTTTCCAAACTGCGTAGGAACCCTGTAAATTTAAGGCAGACAGTGCAAAAAACAATGCAAAAAAACTAAATGAAATCACACATTTCTACATTTCATTTTTGGGACCATTTTGGGAAAGATACACTAGTGTGACACTGTTTTGTATGGGTGAATCTCTCGAAAACACACCTGAGTCACATTTCACCCCACATTTCAAAAGCACTTTGTATAAAAATAAAGGCTATTTTGCATTATTTTTAACATTATTTTTAGGATAATTAAGCATATTTCCCCAAAACTGTCATTACCACAATCCTTACAGATGCTTTATTTTACTTTTAGATATTTTTTCTGTAATTCTCATTATTGTTACTCTCATTTCTGTAAATTGGTATTTTTTCTATATTTAGGTAAAGGTATTTTTTATTTAAATTTCTTTTTTTATTCACCATCAAAATGTATAAATATTCAATAATTCAAACTTACTTTGAATATATTTTCTCTTCTAATTATAGTAATGATTTTTCATTGCGGTAATGAGACAAACTTCTAAAACTTGCTCCTGAAAATTGGCATTACGTTACTGCAACCATAGTTAACTCCTCTTTGATAAAATAAACTGAAAAAAACTGATGTAGAATTTACTTTGAAACAATGTTCACTCAGAAATTGATAGTAAATTTCTCAAATAAGTACATAGAAAGAGCATTAAACGTTAAAGTTTGAAGTAAAATGACTAAAAATTGTACTTTCTTGTAAAACGTAATTCAATAATCTTTGTTTTATGTACAACTTTTTTTTTTTTTACAGTGTACAAATGTACCTCTCTTCTTCGCCTCTGCCACCATTTCATCATACTCCTGACGGTGGCGCTGAGCTTCCTCCTCCGACTTTGCAGGGAGGTTCCTGAGAAAGGAAGCCAATGATTTCAGTTGTCACAACAAAATGGACAATTAAATGTCTCAAATACACAGTCTAGCAACCTGTTAGTATTGACATGTTTCAGAAAAAAATTCAACGTCTTAGACGTTTCTGGAAAACGCCTCACCGCTGGTTTATCTCATGGTTTGGCTGACACGCTCACATTTCGCTGGTCATTTATTCTTAATAAGGACTTGGGGACTGATGAGACTTGCATGGCGAAATACAACCCAGTCTGGGCTAAGTCTTATTTATAGCCCATTGTTTGCGAAAGGTGAGCCTCTCAAGGTTTGCTAGGATATATGTAACGCAGGTCAATGTATCCTAATCACCTAACGAAAGAACGCCGCAAGTTGGAAAGGTTAGTCTACTTTTCAATCCAGGACGGACATCAAAGACTCCCACACCTTAATCTTACAGCTGAATCAATGTTATAACATATCTACTTAATTATTGAAGTTATTTTTGGAGTGTATTGCCTGTTGTTGCTTGGTTTCTCCCAAGGTTTTCTTCTCCATTATCTAGCATCAAATGGAATTTGTTCTCACAGTAGCCTTTGGCTTGCACTGTATACAATGTGTTATAAGTATTATGCCATGACTATCTTTAATTAACCCCTCAATTAAACTGCTTAGGGGTGTAAATACTGTATACAACTTTACCCCCTTACATACAGTACACTCACATACTCACATAAAGCGATATATACAATATAGCAAATTACAACTGCTTCATATCATTGCAAATTGTAAACTATGTTATAGCCTAGCGATATATATAGGGGCTAAAATTAAAACTCGCCAAGCACCAAAGTATCCGGCGAGTATCCTAGTAAACATAGTTGGTTATTTCTTCAGTTCAGAAATAAAATGCATGATCCGTCCGTGCATTCGCTCTTAAAGCGACAGCATCCTAATAATCCTGCTGCTGTGCTGTCTGCATTTTTAATGTTTACCAAAAGGATTATTTGACTTTATTCATTTTCTGTAGCTAAAAACTACTGTTAGATCTGCGCTGTTTATTTTATTTGTATCTTTGTTGTATTATATTTATTGTGCTATAGTTTGTAATTTGATTATTTGTTCTTATTTTATTACTGACTGTTTTGGTATTGAAATTAGAATAGAGGATTGTGAATTTTCACTAGTATCTAAAATATTGGTGACATAACTGCATGTTTTTGTTTTTTGGCTGGTAAAAATAGTTTTGGCCGGTAAATTTTCTTAAATCACCGGCCACTGGCAGATGTGGCAAAAAGTTAGTTTTAGGCCCTGGAAATATTTAAAACTGGATAATGACATATAGTACATCCTACTTTACCTGCATACATACAGTACATATCCAACTGTTATAAACATTAGCATCATGATTTCCTCTAAAGCTGCTTTTAAAAAAATGTGTACTGTGAAAAGCGCTATACAAATAAAATTGACTTTACTTGACTAATAACTGCTAATAAACTATTTTCAACACGTATTATTCTACAATATAGTCTACATTTTGCAACTCATGTCAAAAAATATGAAATTATCATCAAAAAAATGAACCATATGTATTTGAGGATTTTAAAATAAAGCAAAAAAAAATGAAAATTTGAAAAATTTACAATAGAAGTAAGCAATATTGCGAACAGGTTTAGCTAAAAAAAGATTTTTCATCTTTTATTGTCAACAGATTATTACAAACTAGAGGTGGTTAGGACAAAAACATATTTTAACATGGAAGAAATAGCTTTGTTGCTGTGCTTTAATGGTTTCATGGTGATACTCACGCGGGGCGGTCCTCTAATATGAGCGCCGTAGTGGACAGCGGTTCGAATTCCAGGTTCTTCCGTCGGCCCTGGGCGGGCAGGGAGGGACTCTGGCTGGATTTAGACACCTTGGCCTCGTACTCCTGTGAGAAAACCAACAGATCAAGTTCAAATGCGTGCAGCCACTGTGAGATGAATGAAAGGAGAGTGTTTATATGGCATGAATGTGCTTGTGAGAGTTATGGAGGCAGGTGGCAGGCGTGTGAAAATCAAGGCGATGGTGAGGCTGGGGCCGGCATGGTATGAAGCACTGTGTGTGATGTTTATAGCCATGGAGAGAAAGGTCGGGCATGTGGAAGTTGGGTGTTTGTTCATTTGAGGAAGCGTGAGGACACCAGGATGTTTTATATTATCAGGAATTGTGCATCAGCTTCATGTTATCAGGAATTGTGTAAAAACCACAGCTAAACCACGGCTTTCCTGAGAATGGTCAGTTCAGCTCGTACGGTTTCTCTTCCTGTACCACCTACAGCACAAGCTCAACCCCATTCATCATGACTGACTGAACAGCAGCACAAAGACTCTTCCTCATCTGACTGAGAAGCTTCTACAGATGTCAATGGACATATTGTGAATGGGGCTATGGGAAATATATAGGGAATATGGGTGATGAAAGAAACTAGTCAGAAGAGAGAATAGAGGGTTAACTGGTGTTTATCATGCAAAGTTCAACTGCTTGATATCAGAAGAAGAACATTTAGGCTTCATACTAAGCTGCATATTTACATGTTCAGACTCAGGGATCAATGGCAAAGATTTTTTTTCTGCTGCTCCGGTTAATGTGTAATATGCCTCACAAAAACAAAAAAAAGAAAAAATAAAGTTGAATTTTAGCAAAGTACTGTATATTTATATTTTCATTAAATGTTAATTTTATCACATTGTTTTAATCACAAAAATAAAAATATATATATTATATAATCTTTACATTTCCCCCCCATATTTTTTACTTTAGAAAAAGAATTGATGATTTAATTTTGCATTCTAACACATTCATACTGATTCTTCCAAAACTTCTACCATCTGGTTTAATCAAAACGTCAAAATCAAAATGACTAGGTTAAAGGATTAGTTCACTAATTAAAATGTCCTGATAATTTACCCCATGTCATCCAAGATGTTTGTCTTTCTTTCCTCAGTAAAAAAGAAATGATTGGTCATTTTCTAAAATAAACAAAATTATATATACTTTTTAACCACAAATGCTCATCTTGCACTAGCTCTGCGATGCACCACGCATTACATAATCACGTTGGAAAGGTCACGTAGGCGAAAGTACCAATCCAGTGTCTACAAAGGAACGTGCAAACACCAGTGCTTCCCACACATAGACTTTACTTGGGCGGGCCGCCCAGGTATAATAACGGCCGCCCAAGTATATTGGAGACACATTTTTGCTTTTATTATTTTTATCCTCTTATACTTTTATATCCGCCCAAGATAATGAAACCATCCGCGATCGATTAACTAGTTGTTCCGTACCTGCTCGTTATGTGTGCGTCAGAACTGTTTACTCCCGCTAACATTCCCACAGGTGCTGCATGTTGCAAAGTCACAAGGGGGCGCTGTTGCGCGCGTTCTACAAGCTCACGCAACAGTGCTTCAGACTGCTTCAAAGTGATTCTCAATCAATGAAAAGCGCAGATTTATGCCAAGCGATTGCTAATGAACTCAAGTTAATGAATTATTACGATGTCTACTTTATGGCCTTTATATAAAACGTTTTATACGGTTGTAAGAATCTGAAGGATCAGCCTGCCATAGTACAGACATTTCAAAATAAGAGTCCCGGTGTATTTCGGGCTTGTTTATAATTAAAAGTCACACGCTAAGTTTTTTCTTTTTCTTTTGGGCATTATTGGTATTTTGGTTACACAATAAATTGTATTTAATTTGATTTCCATTTAATTCATATTAAATTATTGTAGTCTCCCCCACAGGAAGAAAAGACTAAGAACATTATTTGACACACAAATTATTCATTATATAAATTTTACTAGTAAAATCTGTGTCCCATTCACTGAGATAGACACTATATGACAGCAAGGAGAACATAGGAAAAGGAGAACCATTTAAATGCTGTAATTTTGCATAATTTACAATGCATAATAATGCATAATATTAGTATGTAATTAAATATAATAGTATGCTATGTAATTAAAATTAAATGAAAAAAAATAATGTTAAAAATCACACATTATTTGTTTGTCACATGTAGTAGACCATTTTTGTGCCGTGGGTAATAGGAGGATTTTTCACCCAGCTACCACTGCAAGTATATTTCAGACCTGTGGGAAGCACTGAACACCCTTTACAAAAAACGATGTCCAACAATGTTGGACAATTTTAAAGTTGGAGGAGAAAATGAGATGGTGTTTTTCACCCTACCACGGTACTTCCAACGTGATTACGTAATGTGTGGTGCAACGCAGAGCTTGTGCAAGATGAGTATTTGCGGTTAAAAAGTATATACATTTTTATTGTTTTTAGAAAATGGCCGATCGTTTCGTTAGATAAGATTCTTATTCCTCATCTGGGATCATGTAGAGTTCTTTGAAGCTGCACTGAAACTGCAATTTGGACCTTCAATCTGTTGAACCCCAGTGAAGTCCACTATATGGAGAAAAATCCTGGAATTTTTTCCTCAAAAACCTTAATTTCTTTTCGACTGAAGGAAGAAAGACATACACATCTTGGATGACAACTAATCCTTTAAAGGGATCAATATGGTTCAATAACATTAGTTAATGCATCAGATATCATGAACTAACACATTTTAGAGCACATTTTATTAACATATGTTCATTTATAAATAATATATTAATTTAATACTGTTAATATATTTATAATATAAATAGTTTTAATTGTTAAAAAATGTTTGTTCATAATACATTATTTAATATAACTTGAAATGTTACAAATATATTGGGTAAATGTAGAATTATTGCTGTAAAAGTGTTGTTCTTTGTTAGTTTATTCACCCAAACTTCATAATTTGATCACCCTTAAGTTTTCACACTGCTCTTTTCCACACAATAATCAATATTTAAAAGTATTCCAATATTTTTCCACATGATACTGTATTGATATTCTCACGTCAAAAAAATGTCACATTTACAATAATGAAAAACTGACTGCCATTAAGAGCAAGACACATTGTGTTGTGTCGAGATGTAATGTGCCTGATTAAACATCTTGAGACAAATCACAATGCACCAACTTTGAATATGCAAATGAAATGAACTGCAGAAGAATGGTCTGTTCCTTACACAAAGCTATTTTACAACTTCACAAGACACAGAATAGAGCACACAGGTCTTATGGACCACTCTTTCTTCTTTTGTCCTTGACAGGAGGTCTCTGGTCACTGTATGATTTCAGTGTATGCAAAAGAGCAGCGTGAACATTCTTCAAAATATCTTCTTTTGTGTTCAAAAGAAAGAAGAAAAATCATACAGGTTTGGAACGACATGAGGGTGAGTAAATGATTTCATTTTTGGGTGAACTATCCTTTCGAAATGAACAGCAAGCGATTAATACTAGTCAAGCAGGTGCGTCACGTGACGTGAGAGTGGTTGAAATGACCAATGGGAAGTGAAGGTGTACGGCTCCGTGCACAGAAGAGACAGTGAGAATGAAGGAGAGCTCATTTAGAAACCAAACATCATACCCCTGAACTTAAGAGATTGGGTGTAGATACAGATGTGAGATTGCCTGGGTTACCTTCCTGAAGAGAAAGCAAAATGACAGAAATACAGTAACATAAACCAGAAATAATGGCCTTTGTTTTAAAACTGCTGACTGGTCTGGTTTCAGTTTAAAAAAGTGCGTTTAAAGTTTATGCTGACATGGTTTGGCAGAGCACAATAAGTCATGACAGCAAGATCTGCTGTTTACTGAATAAGCTTTATTCTGCCTGGATCCATTTTTCCTTTTTGTTTGTGTGAAGTTTAAAGGGGACCTATTATGCAAAATTCACTTTTATAAGGCGAGTGTAAACAATCAGTCTATAATGGAAAAATCCACACTCTCCTTTTTTTATATACCCCATAAATCATAAAAAGTCTCTCCAAATGAGCGGTTCCAGATTGTGAAGCCCCGCCCATGACTGGCGACGGAATCTGCCCTATTAGCTTAGCTCCTCCCCCTGAGTGAGCTGTACACAGTCCGCCATGTTTATCTCCTCGCCAAAGCATTTAACAGCAGCATTCAAGTAAGAAATGTATTCTTATTAAAGCTAATAAAGCTATTCAATCAGGAGCAGTGAGTGATTTTCTGTTTTTCTTTTGTTGTTTGGTTCATATTAAAGGGTTATTTCACCCAAAAATGAAAATTCTGTCATTTATTCCTCACCCTCATGCCGTTCCAGAACCGTAAGACCTTCGTTAATCTTCAGAACGCAAATTGAGATATTTTTGTTGAAATCCGATGGCTCAGTGAGGCCATAGCCAGCAATGACATTTTCTCTCAAGATCCATTAATGTACTAAAAACATATTTAAATCGGTTCATGTGAGTACAGTGGTTCAATATTAATATTATAAAGCAACGAGAATATTTTTTGGGGCACCAAAAAAAAACAAAATAACGTCTTATATAGTGATGGCCAATTTCAAAACACTGCTTCAGGAAGCTTCGGAGCAATAATGAATCAGCATGTCGAATCAGCGGTCAAAGTCATGTGATTTCAGCAGTTTGGCACGCGATCCAACACGCGATCCGAATCATGATTCGATACGCTGATTCATTATGCTCTGAAGCTTCCTGAAGCAGTGTTTTGAAATTAGCCATCACTAAATAAGTTGTTATTTTGGTTTTTTTTTTTTTGGCGCACCAAAAATATTCTCGTCGCTTTATAATATTAATATTGAACCACTGTACTCACATGAACTGATTTAAATATGTTTTTAGTACATTAATGGATCTTGAGAGAGGAAATGTCATTGCTGGCTATGGAGGCCTCACTGAGTCATCAGATTTCAACAAAAATATCTTAATTTGTGTTCTGAAGATCAACAAAGGTCTTACAGGTGTAAAACGGCACGAGGGTGAGTAATTAATTACAGAATTTTCATTTTTTGGGGTGAACTAACCCTTTAACAGCATATACAGCAGTAGGTACTATTATGCTGCTGTCACTTTAATACACAGATCTAATATGCACATGTGATTTCTTTCCCTGCTGTTTACATTCACAGACATAACCAGCTGTGTTTGTAAACTTTGTGTGTTTTCGACATAACTGTGTGCATTTGACAGTTTAAGTGCAATAAGACTTGTAAGAGAAATCAGTTTAATACTTGCAGGATGTGCCGTCTGACAGTCAGCTTTCTGTGTGCGTCCTTCGGACCATATATCAAAGTTTAAACTGTTATGGCTTTAAAGGTATAGTTCACCCAAAAATGAAAATTTGATGTTTATCTGTTTACCCCCAGGGCATCCAAGATGTAGGTGACTTTGTTTCTTCAGTAGAACACAAAAGATGATTTTTAACTCCAACCGTTGCCGTCTGTCAGTCAAATAATGGGAGTGAATGGGAACTTGGATCAATAAGCGTCGAAAAACCTTGCATAGACAAATCCAAATTAAACCCTGCGGCTCGTGACGACACATTGATGTCCTAAGACACGAAACGATCGGTTTGTGCGAGAAACCGAACAGTATTTATATAATTTTTTTACCTCTAAAACACCACTATGTCCAACTGCGTTCAGCACTCGCTTAGTGATGTCTGATCGCACTGAACGGCAGTAATGTCTCGCGCTTATACTTCAATGAGTGCTAGACATCAATGCCGTTGTCAGAGCGCGATCAGACCTCACTAAGCGAGTGCTGAACGCAGTTGGACATAGTGGTGTTTTAGAGGTAAAAAATGATATAAATACTGTTCGGTTTCTCGCACAAACTGATCATTTCGTATCTTAGGACATCAATGTGTCGTCACGAGCCGCAGGGTTTAATTTGGATTTGTCTATGCAAGGTTTTTTGACTCTTATTGATCCAAGTTCCCATTCACTCCCACTATTTGACTGACAGACTGCAACGGTTGGAGTTAAAAATCAAATAATTTGTGTTCTACTGAAGGATAAAAGAACCTACATCTTGGATGCGCTGGGGGTAAGCAGATAAACATCAAATTTTCATTTTTGGGTGAACTATCCCTTTAAAACGCTTAGAACTTTCATGATGACGAAGAACTGCAATGTCACGTGAGCGGGACCGCAATAGATGATAATCAAATCCAAACAAATGTTTTGTGAGTTTTTGGCAGAGTATCCAAAGCACGAGTTGTACAGGCTCCACCCTCTTCTGGTAAGGGGGTGGGGAGCAGCAGCTTATTTGCATTTAAAAAAACATGTTTTTCCTTCCACTCAAAAATGGGCATTTACAACATGGCATAATAAATGATCTGTAAATAAATGAGCTGAAACTTCACAGACACATTCTGGGGACACCTGAGAATTATATTACATCTTGTAAAAAGGGGCATAATAGGTCCACTTTAACTGAATAAACAGAAGGAAATGAGTAGTTTGGCTGTTAGTGATCTAACAGAACGTGTAGAGAACCGTGTGTGCGTGAGAGAAGATAAGCAGGGCAGAGATAGCGTGAGGCCGTGCATTAAATAAAAACACGACAGACAAATATTGGACCTGTGCTTGTACTCCCTAAAAACATGAGCTGACCTCTAAATGACCTTCACAGTCACTCTCCTAAAAACACAGACACTAAAAGGTTTTGTGCCAAGCCAGCTGGACTCACAGCTGCAGACAGGCTTCTAGGCCAAATTCGATCCAGCTCGGTTCCTACTCTACCTTCCACCCAAACATATGATCAGGCCACAGCACATAGATGAACATACTGTCTCTTAGAGAACTTAGAGGTAGCACAGCTTGTACTGTTTGCCTTAACAACAGAAGAAGTGAAACCAGCGCTAAGAGGTCTGGTGAGATGAACCAAATTGTTTCTGGTTAGACATGCACGGCTGGCAGAGTCGTCTTTTGCCTGCTTGAAAAACAGCAGCAAAAAAGCAGAACTCCAATTTAGCAAAGGCTTCATATGAAACAAGTTTATATTTGTTTAAAACACCTTCTTTCAGGGTCCAAAATTAACTTTTTTCCCCACAACTTTCAAATGTGAGAAAATTTACCAGCCATACAGTATATTTCTTATTATTCTTGAAACTAAATTTGTAAATTGTTTTACTTAAATATATATTATATATGTGTATATAAAAAATTGTCATCTCACTGACAAATCTGATTCTCAGTAAAACTACACGTCACAGAAACATAACTTATTGGGATTTTTCCCCCCTCATATGTATGTTCATTTAGGTGCAAGGCATATTCCCTCAATGCCACCTAATAGAGTTTTGGGGGGAAAAAAAGAAGAAACTTCTGATGAAAATTTTCCACTAAGCTAAAATTTGCTCAGAAGACATAAAAGATGCAACAAATGTTTTCTTCAGTATGCGGATTGATTTGAATCATGGATGTCTCATGGTTTCAGTGATATAGCAAGGATCAGACTATTCTTTGTACCCTATGATTTAAACCAATGTAATGTTTCACTTCCTCGCCAACAAATGTGTAACTGTTTTTGGATCATGCTCTTCTCATAAAGGTCTTCCATTATATATTAATGTGAACAATATTTAACAGTAAATAAAGTATGACAGCCATTGTGAAAAAGAATTGCATTGAATGTGCACTTCAAATCTTAAAAGTATATTTTAAAAAACTGTACTTGAAAACAATATAATAGTAATGAAATAAAAGACCATTTAAGTGTACTGCTTTCCTGACTATGTTTCTGAACACTTAAGTACACATTCAAAAAGTGCACTGTCAAATGAAAAGTTTTACATTTTAAATCATTACGTTTCAACAATCTTTTGTTGTGCTTTGAAGTGCACTTATTTTGATGTGTTGACTAACATACAGTACTAAAGCACTTGTAATGTACTTGATCATAATTTTAAGTGTGTTATTTGATAATACATTTAAAATGAATATATTTTAAATGTAGTAATAATATAAGTAATAATAATATAATTTCAGCATTATGAATATATTTAAATACATAACACAGAAATTTCATTTATTAGTTTCCCATAAATGCTTGTCATTACATTTGGCAGTACATTTTAACCATGTTTCAAGGACAATAGAAGTAATTATGAAATTATATATATATATCTACTTAAGTCCTACTTAATGATTTGATTGGATCATCGATAATCACTTTAGGAGAAAGCTTTTAAATTTTGATGAAAGATTGCTATTTTTTACTTTAGAATAATGTGCACTGATAAATCGTGCACATTAAGACAATTATCAAATGAATACATTTTTATTTTATGTTCACTTATTATATTCTGTCTCATGTTGCTTGATCTAGATTTACATCCACTCTCAATATGAATGAGGTGTGAACAGACCTGCTGTATGGTTTTGGAGTCTTTGGGGGGACTCTCTCTCAGCGGGACCTTTCCAAAGAGTTTCCATCCTGGTACACTCTGGGCCTCCCTCTGCTTTCTGGAGAACAGATTTCTGCCAAAGACATCATCAGAGAGCATCTGTCAAAACCTGAAGACAATATTCTGAAAACAAGCGCAAGTGCCCAAGCGAGTTCTGGATGTGGTTTTTGGCTTCACAGCACGAAGACAACCCTGATAGTACTAGTCACTGACTGTGTGGCACATGACTTGAGAGGAATGCCACTACAGCCTGTGAACTGAGATAAAGCACAAGCTTATTCATAAAGGATTATGCAAACACGAAGCATGAATTTTTAAAAGAACGTTCCTCTTTTGCAGACGTTGCCAGAAGCAAAGCTGCTGAGACTGAGATCAGATCTACGACAGCTGTAACATGCATCGTAAAATATGAGGAAATTCGTAGTTTAAGCTTCCAGTCGGCTCAGTAACTGGAAGAAGATAGAATCCTTGTCTTTTTAGAAACCTGTTGAACAAAGGCATTCCTTTCTTGAAAAGACATGACTTTAAGAATGACAGTTTAAAGGGACAGTCAAGCTAAAAATAACATTTTATAATCATTATGTCAACCAAGAAAATAATACAGAGTTGGAATGACAAGGGGGTGATTATTACATGACAAATTTTTCATTTTGTGGTAAAACATTCCTTTAAATGAACAATCTAGCTTTACAAACTCATTCCACAAAAGAAAAAATATTCACTGCTTAATTATTAATATTTGCAATTATTAATATTGCACTTAACATGCAGAAAAACAGGAAATGACATCATAAATAGGACCCCTGTAGATCCTTATGACTGTGTGAAAAGGTCAATAAGTCAATCAATCAATATCAGATAATTTGACCTTTTTATGAAAAGGCAAGATTAGTTCAGGTTGTAAAATGTCAATGTGACATTTATGAAAAATAATATGTGTAGAAAATGCTTTTTTACCATATTTTATATATATATATATATATATATATATATATATATATATATTATATATATATATTAGTGTTGTCAAAAGTAGGGCTGGGAGAATAAATCGATTCATCTCGATTCGTGGAACAATTCTGAGATTTTCCTAATGCATCGCAATTCTCTCTTAAATCAATTCTGAGTTTTTAATTATCTAAGTTTTTAACAGCAGATGGCGCTCTAGGCTAGTTTTAACCGCACGCTTGAATGCTGATGAAGAAGAGTGCTCACGCATTTTGCTAAGTCTGACAATGTATCACCTCAGAATGCTCTTATGATGCAAGATTATTGTAAACAGCCCACTGCATTTCCCATTCGCTTCAACCATTTCAAACTTTATGAATTATTATTTTATAGGTTCAAGTGGTGTGAGTAGGGAATTGTTAGAGAGCAGAGTACAGCTGTTTCTAAAACACGCAGTGCCATCTGCTGTTAAAAACTAAGCTCAGAATCGATTTGAGGGAGCATCGCGATGCAAAATCTCAGAATCGATTCAGAATCATTTCTTGATTCGCGATTCAATGATTTATTGTCCCAGCCCTAGTCAAAAGTACTGACTACGATACTGAAATTTAAAAAATCTGATGCTTTGAGCGCTGTTGAGCGGATTCTTAAACACCTCTGATTGGACTGTGTTCACGCGCTCATCAGATATGTCTGTGATTGGCTACAATGATCAACGCACGGGAGAGTTAGAAAGCACACGGAAGTGCTGAAAGTGTCAAATATTTTGTTTCGAATCAGTGTTCGGAGCATGTATCAAACGATCTCAAACTGCTAAAGTCACGTGATTTCAGTAAACGAGGCTTTGTTACGTTATACAGTAAGTGTTTTGAAATCTTAATGGTTCATGTGACTTTGGCAGTGCTCCGAACCACTGATTCAAAACAAAAAATTCGTAAAGCTTCAAAGCTTCGTGAAGCAGTGTTTTGTAATCGCCCTTCACTAGATATTGTTGAATAAAGTAGTTATTTTGTTTTTTGCGCGTAAAAAGTATTCTCGTCGCTTTATAATATTAACCACTGTAGTCACATGAACTGTTTCAAATATGTCTTTAGTAGCTTTCTGGGCATTTGAAAGTCTAAATTAACTCGCTGTCAATGCAGGCCTCACTGAGCCATCGGATTTTATCAAAAATATCTTAATATATATCTTTATATAACATATAATAGTACACAAATTGTCAAAACCATATAAAACAACATTAATATACATGTCTAGATTTTTTATTTCATTATCGTCGTCTTATTTCTCATTAATTCATACATCATCAATCTAACTGTCCTTCTGATAAGCTCAAAATAATATGTACCTCTGATTTGGGAACATGGTTCTCATATTCAGCTATTTTCTAAAAGGCATCTTAGATAAAGCAAAACTGTAGAGCATGACAATACCTGCTAAAGATCTCCGAGATGCCGTGTTTCTTCTGGCTGAGAGTCAGATCTGCGGCAGCAACACTCAGCACTCCAGGGATGTTGTCTGGGGCGCTCTGACGACGGCTGATTTCATAAGTGTTCCTGGAATTCAGACTCACGTCCATGAACCTTAAGTCATCAGGTGTATCTGATGTGGAAAAGGTCTCATCATCATCTGGACTGAGAGGAGCAGAGTCAGTGTTGAAGAAAGAGCTAGAGGAAAACGTCCTGAGAGAGTGGTTTTGGAGATGACGGACTGTCTGACGAGCACAGCTCTCCTTCGTCACCATGTGTTGACTTGATCACTGAATCCTGGGTATTTGAACATCTGTCCTCAGCTCCATGTTGAGGTGGTAGAGTTATTTCTGAGTGCGACTGGTTTATCAGAGACGTAGAAGAAACGGCACCGCCTTTGGAGTCTGCCGACAGTTCACCGTTTGCCATCATATGGTCTTCTGTAGAATTCAAGTAGCTCCCTGTAGGATTAGTTGACTTAGGAAAGTCACGTTCAGTCCCTTCATGTGCATTGAGGCTTGCATGTCCATTTGGGAGCTTAGTGCCACATGGCTGGGTACTGGTCTGATGCTGTACTTTATATCACATGACTCTGGCACCTCATGGTCCTGGCTTCTCTGCGATTGGCTTTTCTCTGTCTGCGATGTACCAGAATGGGAGAACATGCCTTGAATTATGTTCTCCTGCCTGTCTGTAGCATCTGAGATGCGGGGAGGTGGTCTGCCTTCCTCAGCACCCCTGCCTCCAGAGGAAGATGACTCCACCATCAGCTTCACAGATGAATCTACAGAAAGCCCACTATGCTCGGAGATGATGACACTGCACTTCTGGACCACACTGGGTGGATAACCTAAAATAAATATGAATTGGTGCTTTCAAAATATACACAGTAAAATACTGGTTCAAGTCCTGCCAAGCGGTCTACCTAGCAGACAGCATTTTAGGATGCATGTTTTTGGGCATCATAGAAAGTTTAACATTACATTAAAAATGCAGTTGGAACATCTGATCAAGTATTTCTGAACATCATCACAGTGTGTTTGGAACATTTGATTCACTATTTTGTACTGGAATTCCATTTGGAATATCCAGTTCAGCTTTGTTGAACATCATAATTATGTTTAAAAAAAAATCAGTGTTTTCATTTCATTTGAACATTTCAAAATGTTGGCAATGTTCAATTCAGCATTTTTGGGTATCATAACAACGTTTGTAACGTTTGGTTCGAGCATTCGATTCAGCAAAATCAAATTTAGAATGTTTGATTTTGTATTTTTGTTGCATAATTCAATTTGGAACATCGTATTGGAACATCAGATTCAGATTTTTTTAGAACCTCTAACAGCTTGGAATGTGTGAATTCAGCTTCGATGAACATGTTTAGAAAGTTTGATTCAGTATTTTGGGCATGATAGAACATTTCATTTGAGAATTCGAATCAGGCATTGTTTGATGTGAATGTTCAATTCAGATTTTTTTGAACATCAGAATGCTGGGAATATTCTGTTCAGCATTCTAAGTATCATAACCGCGTGTGTAACGTTTGTTTCGTGCATTCTATTCAGCAGAATCGAGTTTGGAATGTTCGATTCAGTATTTTGTTGCATCATAATTCCATTTGGAACATTGTATTGGCACATCCGATTGATTTCTTTGAACAACATAACAGTTTGGAATGTGTGAATCCAGCTTTGTTGAACATCATAATCATGTTTAGAATGCTCGATATAGAATAACGTTCCATCAGTGAATTCGATTCAGCATAATCGCGATTGTAACGTCTGATTCGAAGATTCGATTCAGCTTAGCTAAGCATCAGAATCAAGTTTTATATTCTTTAATTTGTGGCATGACAGGCGCGTCTGGATAAAACCTTAATTGAGAACATGTAGAAGCCCATAAATGCTGTCTAGGTATAAAGGTCAGTAATGTTTTAAGACACAGCCATTACTGCATTACTGTCAAAATGCACAATATAACAGCAAGAGAGACTGAACATACATACCCATCGGCCGCAGCCCAATTCCTGATGGTAGAACGAATGACCTCTACAGTAGACCCCTTTTAAACCACCCAATGAGGAATATTTTATCTCAGTTTGCTCTCATTTAAAGGAAATATATCTGTACTGGTTCATCCTCAGTCTTTTCCATCTCATTCAAAATCCTCTTGTGGATTGACAGCCAAAGCGCTGCAGCTCAGTGTCGGACTCCGCACTTCTTTCCCCATGACACCTATTTAGACTGTCCGCCAACATATTAACAGGGTAAATATTAATAGTATGCAAATAACGTGACTTAACAGACATGTCCGTTAAAACATAAAAGCTTTCCTGACTCAGACCGGTAGATGCCCGTATCCTGACCGTGATCCGAGGCCATCTTGAAATTCCAGTGACGTCATTTGATGATTTAGTAACAGGAGACTCCACGCGCCCCCTGCTGAACATTCAATAACATGCACTTAGATGACGCAGCCTAGATAAATATTACACTGTACAGACTGTATACACACACAGAGAGAAATAATTATTGCGCAACTACATAATTATTTGTTGATCCCACATTAAATTGTGCTTATCAACTTTAAATTGCACACAACTGTCAACAGAAGCCTGAAATCAGTCATTTTTCAGTCACCCAAAAACATTTAGGGAAGACTGGGATAATTGTAATCCTTTTACTCCAGACACAGATTTTGTGTAACATTAAACTCTTGCATGCAAAAAGTCATTGTGAAACACAATTAACTCATGAAACAGCACAACTGTAAAAGCTAAAATAAATCTCAATTATTTTAGCTAACAAATATCATATGCATCACATGCAAAATGATGCATTCAGTTATCAAAATCTGTCAGACATGCATGTATATTTCAATAAATACCTATGTCATGGAATGTTTGTAATGTCTGCTAATTTGGCAAATGACCTAATATTTCCCACTTTATATTAGGTGTCTTTAACTATATGTAAATGCACTTGTGTACATACATGTTATTACTTATATACATATTTATAAAAAAAAGAAAAAAGAAAAAGAGCCTGCATGTAATTACAGCTAATTCAATCTAGAATTACACTGTTGACTCTTCTCTTACACTTTAACCCACCCTTAAACCAACCCATATCACCAAACCTGTCCCTAACCTTGCCTGCATCACACCTCAATAGCAGAAAAAGTGTTTTGCAATACGATATAAACACAATCAACACAATTTGATGTACATACATAGTAGTTAAGGACACCTATATAAAGTGTGACCAAATGTCCATTTTCTTTGTGTTGTTCTACGTATTGACTTTTCCTAGTAAATACTTTCTTACTTCTGAAATCTGTATCTAAAAAGCTCAGTGTGAGACACAAGAGCATTCACACAGACAAAACTGACATTCTTGTATAGTGTAGAAAACAGATAGTGTCAAATGAAAAGTAGAAAACACATGAAATTTGTATATAATAAGTATTTCCATGGTGAAAAAACATCTAAACATTTTGACCAGTATGGCTCACACAATGAAAAAATTTTGCAGACATGCGATAGAGACTTACAATTTTAGAGACTGTTAAGACTGACGGATGGACAGACAGGCAGATAGATAGACAGGCAGACAGACAGACAGACAGATGATAGATAGATAGATAGATAGATAGATAGATAGATAGATAGATAGATAGATAGATAGATAGAAGTATATCTCAAAAGTGTCAAAGACACAAAGCAGAGACGGATCCTGACCAAGTACAGGCTTAGTGAGCACAGTCTATAGCCATCGAGACCGGCAGACACAGAAAGAGCTGGTTACCCAGAGAGCAAAGTGTGTGTGTTCACTGCAGGACAGGAGAGATCGAGACAGAGATGCACTTCCTCCTTCACTGTCAAAAATACATATCAATTAGAGATCTCTACTTCACAAAATTCAGTAACGTAATAAAGAATTTTACAGCCATGAGTGAAGTAGAACAAATAAAGTTAATATTAGGAGAGGGACAGACAGAGTGTGTGGACGTGCCACAGCCTGAGAGACAGCAGGTGAATGTGTGTAATGTGTGTGTGTGTGTGTCTGACCTCAGTGTGTCTCCCTACCGTCCACCACAGTGACCCTCAGTATGTGTGTGTATATGTTAAAACACTGTGGTATCAAATGTTCAGACACGTTCTATTGTGTTACACTGTTAATTTAAGTTTACAGTTTTTCTCAGTCGCTTTGGTGCATTTCTCACATCACTATTTACATTTGCACAACAGTTAGTTCAACCTCCACAACATTTAGTCATTTGTGCACATCATAGTAGCAGTTTCTCATTCCTTCGAACAAATTGCAAATGCTTTTGGACATGCATCAATTGCTTTCATACAACTCTCTGCTGTTTTATAACATTATCATTTGCTTATGTCATGTCAATCAAAATTAACTATACTTGTGAATGCTGAATAGTCATTCTATATAAAACTAATAGTCCTCATTTCATTGCTTGAGTCATTACATACAAAAATGTTGAACTAGTTGTCAAAATCTGTCAAGCAAATTTTGCAAATTTTTTTAAATCTTTTTTTCCTGAAAATGTCTCCTAAATTGAACAATTTCTCTCAGATGAATCTCAACTTTCACTGATGAGAAGGGGTGTGTGAAGCATTAGTTGCAACCGATGATAAGCCACTTCTCTACAATCACTGTCAGAGCTGAATCCCATAAACCCCCACTTTACAAGCATATACGAACCAAGCAGAACATTTCTACAATACTGTGACACAGAAATGGAAGGTCAGCCTCGTGGAAGAGGGGTAAAGGTGCGGGGAGGAAGGGGAAGGGGACAAAACAGGGGAAGAGGAAGAAGAGGCCAAGTACATAGGCAGATCCCTGATGAAATCAGGTCTACAGTTGTGGATCATGTTGTCAATCACGGCCTCACAATGGCTGAGGCTGGTCGAAGGGTGCAGCCAAATGTTGGGAGAACCACTGTAAATTCAATTATTCAACATTTCGTCGGGAGAACAGGTGTGTATAAATGGACAGTAATTCAGCACTAAACAATCTTCACTCCACTACTGTCATTGTGTCATACATGTAGCTTGCAGTGGGACAAGAACTTGTCACTGTACATTTTACATTTAGACGTACAGCTTTACTGCATCACACATTTAGTGTATTGTAGTGTACAGTAGTGTTACAGTAAAGATTTGCCATATGTACTGCAATATTGTTTACAGTTGTGCACAGCTCTACCCAAAGGGAGTTTATGTTTGTTGCAAATAAGGGTGTATTTTTTCTTTTGCACAATTATGTGAACAAATTAGAATTGCAAAGAGCATATGCAGTAAAATGTGAAACATACATATTCAGTGTCTTGTACTCAGTTACCTCACTAAATACAGTAATGTGTAAGTTTACTGTATTTTTCAAATGGCTGTGCAAATAGTATATAGTGCTGTCTTGAGCATTTTCAGGTAGTGTCACCAAGATCTGACTTTTTTGCATTGGAAAACATTGACAGAGTAAACTGTCATAATGAAAACATGACAAAGCCATTTGACTATCTTGTTCATAAACAATGGTGTCAGGACTTTTCATCTTGATGACACTGACACTTTCATTGACATAAATACTTGCTTTTGAGGAATGACCTATCCATTTTGAGCAAGTGACACGCTTTTGCAGGTTATCAACTAGGTTTTGCAGTTTGTACTAATTGTTTTGAGAACTGCATTAACTGTTGTGCAAATGTAAATAGTGTGAGAAATGCACCAAAGCGACTGAGAAAAACTGTAAGTTATTTTGTAATATTGATAGTGTTGTAATATTTGATCATATTTTCTATTATACAGATGTTTTATTATTGTTTTATGTATATATGCTTTGGCAATATTGTATTATTTACAGTCATGCCAATAAAGCAATTTTGAATTTGATAGATAGATAGATAGATAGGCAGACAGACAGACAGACAGACAGAGATAGATAGATAGATAGATAGATAGGCAGACAGACAGACAGACAGACGACAGATAGATAGATAGATAGATAGATAGATAGATAGATAGATAGGCAGATGGACAGACCGACGGACAGATAGACAGATAGATAGATAAACAGACAGACAGACAGACAGACAGAAGATAGATAAGATATAGATAGATAGGCAGAGGACAGATAGATAGATAGATTAGATAGATAGATAGATAGATAGATAGATAGAGACAGACAGACAGACAGATAGACAGATAGATAGATAGATAGATAGATAGACAGACAGACAGACAGATAGACCGACGGACAGATAGATAGATAGTTATTAGTTAGATAGATAGACGGACGGACGGACGGACGGACGGACGGACAGACGGACAGACAGACAGACAGACAGATAGATAGATAGATAGATAGATAGATAGATAGGCAGATGGATGATATAGATACCTGATTTGTTATTTTTATACTTCCAAAAACTTTATATTTAACAGTATTTTACTTATTTTTTTACTTAAACTTACTAATAATCAATTTACATGTTTTTCCTGTAGCATTTTTACAGTTTTTTTTACAGTTACAAACAATTTTTTCAGTTTTACAGCGTACAATCAGAGAGCCCATGCATGTTTCCATGTTGAGGTGGAGCTGCTTTCTGTCTTATTTATCCCCAACTCAGTGAACGAACTCCGTTATGTCGTACCCTACTGAACCGATCATCTCTCTCTCTCTCTCTCTCTCTCTCTCACTGTGGCACTGCATGTAACATCAAACTCAATATTTTTCCAGAAGCGAGAGTGCATCGTTTCCTCTTATACGCACTATTCAGAGGGAACGCGATGCCAATTTGCAGAAAGAAGATATCAAAAGCTTTTTAAAAAGAGCTTCAGCGGGAAACGGAGAAACTGGTGACGCGAGGAGCCACCTGAATATGAAATATTTGATTTGGGTCCAGAGAAAGCCCCATGGAGAGCGATGGTGCTGAAAGGGACAGCTCCGGCGTGGGTGTCCGCGCGCTGACGGGCTGCGCTCTCTGCGCGCTCATTCTCTCCACACTGCTGGGGAACACGCTCGTGTGCGCCGCCGTCATCAAATTCAGACACCTCAGATCCAAAGTCACTAATTTTTTCGTCATATCCCTGGCGGTTTCGGATCTCTTCGTGGCTGTTCTGGTCATGCCGTGGAAGGCTGTCTCCGAGGTGGCCGGCTGCTGGCTCTTCGGGAGCTTCTGCGACACTTGGATAGCTTTTGATATCATGTGCTCAACGGCGTCTATACTCAACCTGTGCATCATCAGTTTGGACAGATACTGGGCCATCTCGAGCCCCCTTCCGTTACGAGCGTAAAATGACCCAAAAGGTGGCGTTTGTAATGATCGGGATGGCGTGGACACTTTCTGTCCTGATCTCATTCATCCCTGTCAGAATGAACTGGCACAGGGCTGTGGATCATAACGCGCCTTTAAACCTCACCATACATTCGGAGGACTGCACTGCGACTTTAAACAGGACGTATGCTATAGCATCTTCACTCATAAGCTTCTACATCCCTGTTATCATCATGATAGGAACATACACACGGATCTATCGGATCGCACAAACGCAGATCCGAAGGATCTCCACTTTGGAAAGGGCAGCCGGACACATGCAGAACAGCCACGACTGCGCGAGCGAACAGTCGCTGAAAAGCACGTTTAAGAAAGAAACTAAGGTGTTAAAAACACTTTCCATCATCGTGGGGGTGTTTGTGTTCTGCTGGCTGCCCTTTTTCGTCCTCAACTGCATCGTGCCATTCTGTGACCTGGACAATCTCGGAGACTCTCTGTGCGTGAGCAGCACCACTTTCAACATCTTCGTGTGGTTCGGATGGGCCAACTCATCGCTCAACCCGGTCATCTACGCGTTCAACGCGGATTTCCGCAAAGCCTTTAGCACTATTCTGGGTTGCAACCGACTCTGCGCGTCTTCTGCGGTGGAGACGGTGAACTTCACCAACGAGCTGGTGTCCTACCATCACGACACCACTCTGCTCCACAAGGACGCGCAGGGTGTTTCAAGCCCACAGCGCCTGGTTCTGGTCCCCGGTCACGTGGCCTTACCTTTCGACAAGGTCTCGATCGCGTCCGATTCGTCTCGTATCCAAAGGAACGTGCTGCTGCCTGCGCTAGAGCAGCAGGAGGGAGAGATGGAGATTTCCCTGGACATGATGCCCTTCACCTCCACACTCACAGCACTGAGCGACTGCTGTGGGATTCCGGGTCAAATTGAGGAGTGTTGAGTCTGACCTCATTTCACACGAACCTATTTATAGCATCAGAATAAATATGACCTCATTTTATTTTTTCGTGCACTCATGAAAATACTTTGGGCTAAATTTAAGTTATATGCATATGGATGACATATAAAATTGCCATCATTTTAGATGGGAACAAACTAATACACTTAACGTAATGCATATTTATCAATCATACATAAATGAAACAATTTATTAGCTATATGCATTGAATAATCATATTTTCCAAATGCATGTATTCAAACATAAACAGAAGTAATATGTTTATTGTGAAACCATTTTTTTTTTTTTTTTTCAGTTAAAAAGTATGAACGTTTCAAATATGGCTGTAGCTGTGTGTTGAATAAGCACTATTTAATTAGTTTAAAGCTGCAGTCCGCAACTTTTTTTGTGTTAAAGATTTACAAAAATTATATAATGAGAATATACAACATGAATCCATTTTCCAAACCGTGTTTTTGTCTTAACCTGAATCATTATGGTACACTTATAATAAGTGTTTATATTCGGACTATTTCAGACCGGACTGGTAGGACTCGCCGCAGAGTATCACAGTAACTGCGTGACTCGCCATGGACATACACGGAGAAAAGTAGCTCCGGCTAGAATGTTCCTCCGCAAGACGCGTGCAGTTCTGTTTATTAACCGCTAGAGGGCCAAAAATCGCGGACAGCAGCTTTAAAGTCCCCCTGAAATCAAAATTTAAGTTTTTTTAGCTTTTAGTATGAATATGTTAGCCTCAATGTTATGAAAAAGCTAGTGTGTTCCAAAACAATGAAATAATTTGCATTTAGGAGATATAAGCATTCAAAACTCTCTCACTTCCGCTAAAATAGATCACGGATTTTCATGACATCACTGCGCACTTCAGCTTCTCATCAAATCTTCTGTCCAATCAAATTCTCTCTAGAATCTAAAGCATCCCGCCCCCTACATTATAAATAGATGCTGAAGCTGTGGCTGAAATCGGTCATTTGCTCCCACATTTACAATTTTCTACATGGTGAATGGCACATAGTGCACTATATAGGGGATAGGGAACAATTAAGACAGTGTAAATATGTGTTCCATTGAGGCGAATGAAGTCTGGTTTTCACGTTAGTGTCACGCGAACTGCAGCGCGAGCAGTCTGTTCCGATCCAGAGACATGATAGCGCAGAGTGGATCATATCTGCGAGTCGGCACAGACCACAAAACATATCGGAATTCTGCACAGAATGCTATATTTTAAAGCGATATGGAGGAGATTATGAGGAGAAACGGTTAGAGATTAGAAGGTAACTGAAGTTTTACGAGCTCATTGGCTCTGGCTGAGCTGTGATATGAACAAAACACAATTGGCTATTTAAAAAAAAGGGGAGGAGCTGTTCCATATGTCCCGCCCTGTCTTCCTGTTTCAGTTGAAATTTCCCGCCAGAACACGCTCCCTCAGCCGGACTAAGTGGCAAAAGAGCCTGCCACATGACTGCATTTAATAGAGTACCTCAGGGATGACGTGTTTTTGTGGGCAAAACCTGGAAGCGAGTTAGCATTTTAGACTTCCCGTTCTAGCGCCCCATCAATGGGTTTTTTGAATGGGTTTTTGCTAAATCACCTGAAATAAGGTCTGTGGTTAACAAAGCCTCTAAATATTTTCACGTTTTGATCTATGACATAAAACACACCAGTTATAACCCGCTTGTGATTTTTTTTAAACCTTTATTGTGTCTTAAAAACGGCGGTTTGCTAACAAGTTGCTAAAAGGAACTACCTTCGGCGGGGACTTTAGAGGTCATCATGACCAACAGGACATTTGGACAGCATTTCTCATGAAAAAGTGTATAAGTATTCAAACACAGCACAGATCATAATCAGCGAGGATGTTTTTAAATAAAGTTGTTTTTTAAATAAAGTTTGAGGAAGCTTGGTGGTGGTGACGTTGATCCGCGACCATGGTGTGCTGTAGTCCGTTAATAGCCTACTGTTAGCTTTTTATATCTGAGGACTTTGTTTAAGCTTCAAAATGTATAAATGTTGTGTTAACTTGTATAGATTATTTTGATAGACAAAACGTGTAAGTGTCATAACCCTTTGTTAAACACAGAGCTTATTTTTTGCGATTTTCCAAAAGTCTATGGGAAAAATGCATAGGCTTTTGATTGAGGGAACCCGTGCGCCGCTAACTTCTGGGTTGGCCTACAAAAACACGTCATCTCTGAGGTACTCTATAGGGGAAACTACAAGTAAAACAAACGATTATCAGTTTAAACTAAAGGTTGGACGCGATATAGTGTTCCTTAAAACTTTGAATATTGACATACAGCCAGGAATCGTGTTTCCTGACAATTACATAATGTGCCTGATTTCAACGCCAGGGAATTACTTAAAGCAAATTTGCCTGTGAACGCTTTATATAAATACAGGTAGGTCTAAATTCAGGTTATCACTTATATCAATGTTATATATATCTTCCAGCCCTAAAACTTGTATAGTTTTTGTCAGCATTTATTTAAAAGCATCCAATTATGCAAAATATTAAAGGTTCCCTAGAATTAAAAATTGAATTTATCTTGGCATAGTTGAATAACAAGAGTTCAGTACATGGAAATGACATACAGTGAGTCTCAAACTCCATTGTTTCCTCCTTCTTATATAAATCTCATTTGTTTAAAAGACCTCCGAAGAACAGGTGAATCTCAACATAACACCGACTGTTACGTAACGGTCTGGGTGTACGCCCCCAATATTTGCATATGCCAGCCCATGATTGAGGCATTACACAAGGGCAGCCAGTATTAACGTCTGGATCTGTGCACAGCTGAATCATCAGACTAGGTAAGCAAGCAAGGACAATAGCAGAAAATGGCAGATGGAGCAATAATAACTGACATGATCATTGATATCATGATATTTTTAGTGATATTTGTAAATTGTCTTTCTAAATGTTTCGTTAGCATGTTGCTAATGTACTGTTAAATGTGGTTAAAGTTACCATTGTTTCTTACTGTATTCACAGAGACAAGAGCCGTCGCTATTTTCATTTTTAAACACTTGCAGTCTGTATAATGCACAAACACAACTTCATTCTTTATAAATCTCTCCAACAGTGTGTAATGTTAGCTTTAGCCACAGAGCACCATCAAACTCATTCAGAATCAAATGTAAACATCCAATAAATACCATACTCACATAATCTGATGCATGCATGCAGTATGCATGACAACACTTTGTAAAGATCCATTTTGAGGGTTATATTAGCTGTGTAAACTTTGTTTATGCACTGTTTAAGGCAAGTGCGAGCTCCGGGGGCGGAGAGCGTGAGCATTTAAAGGGGCTGCAGCCTGAATCGGCGCATTTCTAATTATGCCTCAAAATAGGCAGTTAAAACAAATTAATTAAAAAAAATATATGGGGTATTTTGAGCTGAAACTTCACAGACACATTCAGGGGACACCTTAGACTTATATTACATCTTGTAAAAAAACGTTCGATGGCACCTTTAAGATGGTAAATATTTAATTTGTGAATTGTATATACAGTATATAACAATACAATATACAGAGTATGATTTTACCTCAAAATTCAACATATTGACACAAAATGATAACTGCAAATCCAGGTTTCGCTGCCAGAGTCCAGTTGTTTCTGTGTATTGAAGCGATCCATTTGCTTCTCTTTTCTGTAGCTTTCGGCATTCTGTAAAAACGTACCTCAGATTTCTTGTCAAATCAATTTGTACAGTCAATCGCAAAGCTCTTTTGAATGTGTTTTGTGTGTTTTTCGCGGCATTCACGCTAAAAATCATTCCGCAGTCACAACGGCCGGCGGTGACGTCACGTGCATCCCCTCTATAATGCTGTGCGTTAAAGGCACTTCAGTGGGCCTTTAAATGTATGAAATTGTATAACTATAACTTTATGGTTACTAAACAGTTTATTAGCACTATATTGCTGAAATTTTACCCGTTTCATATGTATGACTGACTAATATGCACCACATTAAGCTTATTAGTTTATGTTAAAACTGTGTAATCCAAATGGAAGTATTTTATATGCAATTCAAATATATATCTTAAATTTAGGCCTAAATATTTTGTTTGAGCCCTCATCAATTTCAGCAGTTCTAAAGTCCTGTCAAAAAGGGTGAAATTTCATTTAGAATAAAACACTTTTAATCTCATTTCAAAGCTCAAAGAAATTGAAAGCTGGGTTCCAAAAGTGTGAGAAATGCATTTTTTTATTTATATAAGAAATAATATTATCAACAGTTTGAATAAAGAGTTCAATGAAAAAAAAAGAATGTGAGAATCACCATTATTTTTCAAAATCCACAAATTCCTGTTTATTTTGAGGTATATATTAGGTTTTGAATGCCAGATACAAACACATCTTTATATTGGTGAGGTTATCCTTATCTTATTTTATGTGCAGTCGTTCAAAAGTAATCTGATCGGATTTCAGCTTTCAGATTGGATCAAATCTTGTTCAGAAGAAAAAAGGATTCTGAAATCGGTTTAGATCACAAAATCCAATCTTGGTTTTGATCTGGATCAAGTCGTCAGTTTGTGTTGTTTAAAATTCTTTTTAGTAAGACTGGGATTCAGGATTATCCTGATCCCAACAGAAGGGTGGATTTCAGGAACAAAAATGTAATAAAACTGGCCAAAACATACAACATTTGTATCATGTAATATACACACATTTATATTTTTATTTTACTCTTGATTAGTTTAACTGTTGAAGTAATAAAGTAGAAATAGACATTAGGCTACCTATTCAGTACAGTAAAGTGAAGAAAAAAAAAAAAAGAGAGACTTCAGCACAATAACATATTCCCCCGATTTCAAACAAAATAATATATTTACGTTTAAGTGTTTTTTAAATCACTTAAAAACTACTGGCACAATCATCAGAGGTGTACCAGTCAAAAGTCGTTTCTAACAGCAGCATCCCTTTTTGCAAGTACTTGTTTGTTTTTGTTGTGGATCACATGAGAGGCTACGGAAACTCTAAAGGGACATGGTGATGGGGGAAAAAATATGAGATGGGAGGAAAAATGAATTTTAATGCTTTTGCGTTCTCTCGCCAAGGTTTTGTGTTCTCCCAAGGAACTTCGCATTCACTCTCAAAACTTGCGTTATTTGCAAATGAACACGTTTCTTGGTGGAACACAAAACTTTTGCGAGAGAAAGAATTTTTTTCCCAATTAAATATTTTTTTCCTCACCATGTCCCTTTAGTGCTTCCGTAGGGGTCTGATTGCTTAAAGGAAACTGCGAATGGAAAGGGATGTTTGATTGTTTATGCTGTTTTCTTTCTCTTCAAATAAAACACTTAAAATGACCCACATTGACTCTTTTACCTATTTTTTTTTTCATAGCTAGCAGCCAACATTGTGAATGTAACTCCATTTGGAACACTGGTAATCCAGATTTGGTCATCCGGAACAGTGTGTATCTGGATCAGGGTGATCCAGTCCTGTTTTGCTTTGAAAAACTGGCACAAAAGAAAGATGGATTACCTGATCCTGGACAGCAAAACATGGGTTTTCCCACTCACCGGAAAATACATTTCTGCTATATTAAAGGACTTGAAACAAAATGCAGAAAAAAGCTTGGAGTGGGTCTCTGTTGTGTTTAGATGCAAATCTGGAGAGGCTTGTTAAAGATAATTGCTCATTTAATTACCACAGCTACTAAGAGATGAAGTATGCTGTAATAGGAGCCACTTGGGAGCAAAAAAGATTTAAAAAAAAAATTCAAGCCTCTAATCAATGAAACCTGCAAAAACACAAGTAATCTTCATGGAAACTTTAAGGGCACAATGCCCTGTGTAAACTCTTGAACTTAGACAAAAAGCTATTAGTTCAGTGAATTATTCACGGTGCAGTACCATTTTTTTCTCAAGGTAATGACTGCATGGAACAAGGAAGGATTTAGGAACAAGCACAAGGAGAAATAAAAAGCTGGAACAAAAGTAATTGGTTGCTAAATTTACCTTCACACAGTGTAAGTGAACTGTCTATTTGCTGACAGTGCGTTTTGACCATCTCTTACACTTGAAAAAACGAGTAAATACAATGTGAGTGGTCACTCCACAGTCCTTCAGGGCACATTATTTATTTCACATCTAAAAAGTGGTAATGTTTTTATGATTTCTAAGAGTCTAATACATGTATGCAGTTTGATGCCAGACATTGAAATGACACCACACACGCACATGCACATGTAACCCCTCCTGTTCGAACCACCTGCTCTAAGTGGGACTCAAAAAACCCAGGTCCGCTGGCATGGGAGTCGGGTGCTCTAATAAGGAGGCTAAAGACCGCAGTCTCTAGCGTCAGTCGCTAGAGCACCTCTTGAGATTAGGGGAGTGAGGTTTACACAAACAGCTCTTACTGGGCTACGTCCATTACACACACACACAACACACACACACCACCACACACACACCACACACACACAAACCGCTTTAAAATAACATCTGTTTTGATGTGCACTTCATGCTGTCTTAAGTGATTTTCTGTAAGACAAACCTGCCACAGAACTTCAGTGTGTCAGCACATACAGCTTTGAAAGCTGTTATTTGTCCATATGGCAGAAGATATGTCGGCTTCTTTTGGGCTGGAATAGGAATAGCTTGAAAGCTTCTGAAATTGCTGTGAACAGCAAAGAAAAGAATTTCGACACAATTTGTTTGAAGAAAATGCTTGTTTTGATTAAAAATCAGGTGAATATTAAAGCAATGACAGTGGTATTTAAAAGGGATTACCTCATAAGCAACACATGTTTTCAGGAAAAAAAAAATTATTAGAATTATACAGTTTTTTTCGATTGCTAAACGACAGTGAGCACAACTGGAGCTACATGTGCAAAACTCTAACTACAGTCTGCACTACCAACAGTCACCTGAGCTAAACTCTTAACACATGGCTCAAAACAGGCTCAGTGCAGCCAAACACTATGCACAACCCTCACTGAGATAACACACACTGTCACTCAGAACACACTGAGAGTAAAAACACTAGCATCAAACAACAACACAGAAAATACAAACTTTTCATCTTTACAGTTTGAACAATTTCAGTGACTTCATACAAAGTCATATTTTCTTCAAAGAAAAGAGTGACATTCTTTCACATGATTTATTTAAATTTTTAGAACATAACAATTCTTTAAGGTAAATGAAAATTAGCAGTTTGCTTCAATAGTCTGTAGTAATTTACGGAATTACAGTAATGAGAAAAAAAAAGGTAGAAACTAAAAGTACATACTGTAATTCGAATAAATAATTGAGGGGCTAACCCTGCAAAATTGCAATCAGCAGTGTTTGAAAGGCACAAGGCTGAAATCTATTCTGTTTTGAATGTGTGGTTCACAGTTTTGACAGCAGTGTGTTAGCATTTGAACAAAATGCTGTAAATCCACAGTGTTGTGCAGGTTGTGGTTAAAGTCATGGGATAAGTGTGTAGAGTTTTGAAAACTGTGTTCAAGCAATGAAAAACGAACTAGAGTTTGGTCCACATGAACTGCTGCTGTGCAGACTGTAGTTAGAGTTTTGTGACTCCAGTTGTGCCCACTGTCATTTAGCAATCGAAAAAAACTGTAATATTATTAAAAAGGTAGCATTTTACAATAAGGATTCATTTAACTCAAATTGACAACATTAGTTAGCATGAACTATGAAAAATATTTTTAGCATTTATTAATCTTAGTTAATGTTAATTTGAACATTCACTACATTATTAAAATAAAAAATAGCATCATGGGGTAGTTATTCAAAAGTAATCTGATCGGATTTCGGCTATCTAATTGGATCAAATCTTGAAAATGGGTTGTTCAAAAGGAAAAAAAAAAGGATTCTGAAATAGATCACAAAATCCAATCTTGGTTTTGATACAGATAAAATCATCAGTTTGTGTTGTTCAAAACTTTTTAGTAAGATTGGGATACCTTTGATCCAAAAAATAGGGATTATAATGATCCTATCAGAAGGGTGATTTCAGGAACAAAAATGCAATAAAATTTTAAAACTGGTAAATTTTTTTTTTTTTTTTTATCATTTTATACACGCACATTTTCTGTTTTGCTCTTGATTAGTTTAACTGTTAAAGTAATAAATTAGAAGTAGACATTAGGCTAAATATTTAGCCTTTCAGTATAAAGTAAAAAAGAGATTTTGGTGCCATACAATAATCTCCAAACAGCTGTAAATATCAAAACAAAAATATATTTAATGTAAAGTTTTTTTATCACTGTTTGTAAACTACTTTGGCACAATCATAAGAGATGAATCAGTCAAAAGTTCTTTGAAAGCGAACACAAAGTTTCTTAGGTGAATGCTATGAAGAATGAAAAAGCATTGAACTGTTCCCACCCCCAGTTTTACAGTAACTACATGGTACTGTAATTATGTAACACGGTGCAATTACTGTAAAAAACCCAGGTAATCAGTACACTACTGTAATTATTTGTCCTAAATATAGATTTCATAATATTATATAGAATTAATTACATAAGTACTACTGAGATACAATTCAAACAGACAAAATTATTGCAAAATATCATTTTATTTTTTATTTAAAACATTGCATATATATCACAAAATAAACAGTCTGCCAATGCTGGAAAAGATGTGTTAAAAATGACAATATTTACACATTAATGGGAGAGTTTAGGGACACATTTTTTTGTGTTAATTTTAACTCATTAAGCTGTTATTGTTTTTAACAAAGTAAATGTGTCAAAAAGGTTAGCACAAAGATGTGTAAACTTGTTAAATTAACACATTATGTTGTGTGTGTTGTGTTGTCCTTCACTACACCCATTATGTCAATGGTTGTTTAGCTTATTGTCAAAAAAATATTATAATTATATATCAACAATTACATTCATAAAACTGCAAAATATAAATACATTTTTAAGCAGTCAAAAATGAAATGTCCAACACAGGACAAAACAATTCTTTTCTCAATCTCATTAGGTAACATGACACATAACCCCACTTTCAAAATCATTTCACTATTTCCAAAATTTGATTAATGTACACTGGTGGCCAAAAGTATTTAAGTGTCTTAGGGCCCTATTTTAACGATCTGAAACGCAAGTGTCAAAGCGCGAAGCGCAAGTAACTTTGTGGGCGGGTCTTGGCGCTGTTGCTATTTTCCCGGCGGGATAAATGGCTCTTGCGCCGGCGCAAATCTTTGTCTGAATACCAGTTCACCAGAGCGAGATGCATGGCGGATTGATATTTACATGACGGAATTGTTGGCTGAAATTGCCTGTTAAGTCAATCATGCAGGCTTCAAATAGCTCCGCGCGATGAGTTTCCACGATGTCCAATTTAGCCAATATCATATTTGTAATTCCCTAATTCTAATACACGCAATGACTATTCATCATTACCATACACTTACACTGTTTTAATGTTTGGCAATGCGCATCCCTGTGTGTACAAAGTCAACTGTGGACTGCACAACGCGCTCTAACAAAGCGCCATTGACTTTAGACTAGTTTTTTCTGGTCAGGGGCGCAATTGTTTAAGTACCAGGATTGTTTGCGCCAGAACACGCCTCCTTTTTTGATTCAGTTTAGCGACGTGAGGGAAAAGCGCGCTTTGCAAACACATGCGTCGGTGTACAAAGTCAATTGCGCTGGGTGCAAGATAGGGCCCTTAATGTTTTTGAAAGAAGACTGTTCAAGAAACATTTCTTATTATTATCAATGTTCTCCTCTAAATTCATTTTTTTAAAAAGACGTTTTTCCACCTTTGGAAATAATGAACTTCTCCAAAGATTGGTTCCAGTTCAAAACTGACTGACAAATCAGAATGTTCTGGTCTGTATGCACAAACACAAATGAACTCAGTCCTTCAGAGGAGATCCGGCTCTGACGCTAAAAAAAACATGAGAATGAGGAGAGAAAGAGAGAGAATTCCATATTAGTGTCAAATTATTTTTAACCTCCTTTTTTAAACCTTTTTTTTTTTTACTATAACTTAAGTATATATAAGTAACATCTTTCTGTCAATAGCATATTCAAAAATTTCAGATGAACTGTAAATTAAATTATGCCAGATTAAATTTTAATACTTACATATCCTAAATTCTGTCCAAAAATGCTGAGATCCATAGAGAGAGAGAGACTGCAATCGACGATTTAGCCAATTTCAGCCTGTTTGCAGTGAAGGGGAAGCTGTTTGAGATAAATACACAGTAAGATACATGCAAGAAATTACTATGTGATGATTTTCTCCTCCCTACAGTAGTTAACCCACCTGTGCACTGATATTAGGACCTTCCTGGTCAGTTGGGACTGCAATGGTAGAGAGTCTTCTGCCTAATAAAAGATCAAAAATTCAAAAGTATAACTAAAGTTGTTTAGAATGCTAGATTTGTATGAATGATTTAGTGAGAGTTTTACTGCAGTGCTTACCTAAATGTAATCTGGTGGGACTGAACATAGAAAATGGTCCATCTTCTGATTGGTTAATTTGCTATGTAATAAATAAAATGTTAGACATGATGCAAAGTCACTTATTATTTCACATATTCTAATTCAACAATGAAGTGACTGATGCATTAGCTGTGCTGACAATGACAATGAACTTTGTGGCCCGCAAAATGTCGCTGTGGCATGCTTTTAAATCAGTATTACAAAAAAATAGACAGAAAACATTTCTTTTGTTAGGAAATTTAAGTAACAATATGATTTCAAGTACATCTTACCTCAGAAATCTTGCTAGCAGTCACCGGCGCTTTGAGCAGTTGAGACCTTTAAAACACGCATACATAAATTGCAGTAAATATTAAATTCCATAATCTAACAAAATCTTTGTCAAATGAAACGTTAATGCAGTTTACCGTGGTAAATATATATATATTTTTACCTTGCTCGCTGGTCTCTCTCTCTCTCAGGATAAGTCTTCACGGGATGCATCGGTACACCGGCCGCAGACTGTGGCGCTGCCGCACTGGTTCCGTCTCTACCCCGGACGCGAACGACGCGATCCAACAAAAGACAGAACCCATTACAATCACTGTTTGCACTGAATGCTCCGGCGCGACACGACAAATCCCAGACAGTATAACGTTACTGATGGCCAGTTATATGTACGGTACTCCGAGTCCAAGCGCTCGCGCTATTTCTGACACAAGGGACAAACAGGTTTGCATTTTGTAAAGGTCCGGTAGCTTCAGTATGTCCATGGGCTGTTAGCGTTGTAGACGCGCGGTGTAAGGCAAATCATGTCAAACCAAATGTACAAAAAAGAGGAAAATAAAAAAAAACACGACGGAATGGTGCCAGAGAGGCCGTTACAGCAAATACAGTAGTATACTGCAAATTTAAAAAATACAGTAAATCGCTGTATGTGGTGTTTGACGTCACAGAAAATTCCCATGATGCAAAGGGAATCACAGTTATATACTGTAAAGAGAATTAGCAGTATAATACTGGGTGATATATGGTAAATAACTGTAGAAATTACAGAAATGTCTAACAGTGTATTTCTTATTTCTCTGCCTGGAGGTGGAAAGTGTTTGATCACCAACCACATGACCAAATGTCTCTTTTGGAAGCCATGCGTGCCGGATGTGAGGACACGACTGCCAGGGATGGATAAGGCACTCCAGAAGGTTCTTCCCCAGGTGCATGGCAAGAGAGAACATTAGATGTGATGTTGATGAAAACCTGTGGCCTGATGCTAGAGAGAGACAGGATTAGCCCCTCAATTATTTGTTCGAATTACAGTATGTACTTTTAGTTTCTACCTTTTTTTTCTCATTACTGTAATTCCATAAATTACTACAGACTATTGAAGCAAACTGCTAATTTTCATTTACCTTAAGAATTGTTATGTTCTAAAAATTTAAATAAATCATGTGAAAGAATGTCACTCTTTTCTTTGAAAAAAAATATACTTTGTATGAAGTCACTGAAATTGTTCAAACTGTAAAGATGAAAAGTTTGTATTTTGTGTTGGTGTTTGATGCTAGTGTTTTTACTCTCAGTGTGTTCTGAGTGACGGTGTGTGTTATCTCAGTGAGGGTTGTGCATAGTGTTTGGCTGCACTGAGCCTGTTTTGAGCCGTGTTAAGAGTTGTGTTGCTTGGAATGAGTTTTGCAGGTGATGTGAACTGTTTAGCTCAGGTGACTGTTGGTAGTGCAGACTGTAGTTAGAGTTTTGCACATGTAGCTCCAGTTGTGCTCACTGTCGTTTAGCAATCGAAAAAAAAACTGTAATACTATTTAATGGAACTGAGCTAGCATTAACTAAAAACAAACAGTTAACTTTTTTTTAACAAAGTAACAAATGTATTGTACTGTTAATGCATTAACTTGTGTTAATGGGACCTTATTGTAAAGTGTTACTGTTCAAATTAATTGCAGATTCTAAAATCCTCCTGTTGGACTATAACTACAGTATTCATATTTAGTAAACAAAAACTATATAATTCATTGAAAAGAATGACTTTAAAATGCACAAACAAGTTCTTTGAAACTGCAGTGCACGGTTTGTGTAAGAATTTTAGGCAACTGAATGGGAGGAAGTATAATAAAGTCAGAGCTCTCTCATCACTCCAAGCACTGGGTCTGTAATGAATTTGGAAGTGCATGATCCCCAATACAGGGGCAAAATTGGAGGTGAAAAGCCCTTGTGAGCATTGATGCATCTGCTGTCTACAGGCACTTCATATTTACCTAGCACCCTCAAAGTTATTATTCTTAAGAATGGTGTAAACACAATATAAAACTGAATATAAAAGCTTATTAAAACCTCATAACACTATAGAGCTCTTTGCCAAATGAGGACACGCTCAGGGAATTTCAGTAACAGATGCATTCATATTATCCATCCAGACTCAATGGAAAACACCCCATGGCATGAATCATAGGAAAAAATAAATATTTATGCAGTTATGCAGACATTCACAGCTCCTTTATTCAGAATGTAGCGGTTAGGCTGATTTGTTTCATTATAACATCCCTCATGGTGAATTTAGGAATTGTAGCTGAAGAACTATTCATTTTTTATTTTTTTTTGTAACCGATATTTAAAGTGTCTTTTGTCCAGTATGTAGCAAATTCAAGTGACATTGTCAGGACAATGTAGCAAGGACACAAACAGAATAGTTTGATATCTTCAGAAAGTTTTGTAAAGTTTTTGTGCAACTTTTATGTGGCTTGGCTGAATGTGACCTGAGGAATATTTTGTTGAGAACAAACAAACCACAAACACACACACACACGCACACACACACACACACACACACACACACACACACACACACACACACACACACACGCACACACACACACACACAGAAAGAACTGTTGTGTGTTTGTGTTATTTATATATATATATATATATATATTATATATATATACACACACACACACACACACACAGTTCTTCTGATTCTCGAATCTGAGTGTCTGAGAGCCGTGCAATATTCTAGTGATAACAGCACTCCTACCTTTTCACCATTTGTATCACTCCTCTTGAAGCGACTACCATGGCGGCCAAGCAAATCCACCATCATTTTTACAAATACAACACGTGTTGTACCACAAACTGTAGTTTTAAGAGTTTTTTAAGCAAGATTGTTATTGTTTAGATCTGAAATATGTGACTCATATTTAATTATAGCGCCTATTTTACAATTTGTTTAGACATTTTCAGAGATGCGAGCTCCAGGCCGTCAGCAGCCGTTCAGTGCTCGTGTACCCGCCAAGAACAGCTTCATCTCGGCCAGTGCTTCCGGGATTTGCCGCTGGCTCTTATACTGGTTAAATGAGATATAATTCATTTTGGGTACATAAAACGGGCAATCTTTGGTCTTATTAATCTATTACTTGTTCCTGAACAAATCAAACTGGGTTATGTTAAATTTAATAATTTAATATTAAGGCTATATTAAACTTACATTCTGTAGAGCACTGATTTTGTACGTTTGACTGAATTGTACAATTGTGTTTATTCCCTATTGTCATTTATAATGGCTATTATTGTTAATAAATATTGTTGCTAATTGTTGTTCAATAAATATTATATTTTATATAAATATGTTGTATTTACTATTGAGAAAGGGTCCATTAGTACGTAATAACTTTATGAGTGAGTCAGTCGCAAAAGACTTTTAAAAAGAGACTTTTGTAAACAAAGGACATTGTTTTAGAGCTGTATGTTATGGAAAATTCCCTTAACTGTAAAAAGGACAAATACAAAGATCGCTTTCCTCAGCAGACATTCAAATGGATTTTTATAATGGATATAATATTATGGACATCAACCTGTCAGTGTTCCAAACTTCTGCCCTACAATTGCAAAATATGCATTGCAATGCTTTTGTGCTTGAGCAAGTGCAGACTCATTTGAAGCAATACTTATTCATTACACGTGTCCTTTCATAAAATATGACCAGCATTGAAATATAATTCTGTTAAACAAACATGTAATGAAAAAACCTCCTTTCCTGTATATCAGAATGTCTGCAGTCAAAAGTGCAGTGAAGTGTGCTGTACCTTTAAACCCTGTACATGTATCCTCTGAGCCGTGTGACTTATTTACCCAAAACACGACATCTCCCTGAATAAATGTCAGAAGATATGCTAATGAAAGGGTAAATCAAAGGTAAGGTCAATGGCTGATGTCTGATGTATGGAAGATTTTAACACTGCAGTAAGAAACGTTACAAAAGTCACTGAAATGAATGCAGCAAATTGAGCACCAAGAATATGCTTAAAATTCATTCCCACACTGTACGAAGGCTATTTATTAAAAATGCCACTTTGCCTGCTCAAAGGTCAAGAAGACCTAGAGCTGTGTGCACAGTGCAAAATTCATAACTGTCACAGAGAATCTCAAGAACGTTCACATTATATTATATTGTAAAACATAATTGTTGGTTTAACTTAAAAAGTAAGTTGCCCTAAAATTCTGAGTTCATTGAAATTAAAGATTTGAGTAAATACAATAAAGGCGATTGGTTTAATCAATAGAAAATCTAAATATTATGTTCTGAACTACATTAATTATTGAAGTTGATTTGACAAAAAAAAATGTTGTGATAAATCATGAAAATTTTTTTTTTACAGTGTGTGTGTGTGTGTGTGTGTGTGTGTGTGTGTATATATATATATATATAGGAACACTATTTAATGTTTCTAAAGATAAAGATGTTTTGCATTATTTTTCAGCACGCATCACTGCGCCAATGCAAAATGTTCTCTTTACTGTAAAATAAAAAAACAACAATGTTATTATGTTATTTAAATTTTGAAGCATTTGTACAAACCCGATTCCAAAAAAGTTGGGACACTGTACAAATTGTGAATAAAAAGGAATGTAATAATTTACAAATCTCATAAACTTATATTTTATTCACAATAGAATATAGATAACATATCAAATGTTGAAAGTGAGACATTTTGAAATGTCATGCCAAATATTGGCTCATTTTGGATTTCATGAGAGCTACACATTCCAAAAAAGTTGGGACAGGTAGCAATAAGAGGCCGGAAAAGTTAAATGTATATATAAGGAACAGCTGGAGGACCAATTTGCAACTTATTAGGTCAATTGCCAACATGATTGGTATAAAAAGAGCCTCTCAGAGTGGCAGTGTCTCTCAGAAGTCAAGATGGGCGAGGATCACCAATTCCCCCAATGCTGCGGCGAAAAATAGTAGAGCAATATCAGAAAGGAGTTTCTCAGAGAAAAATTGCAAAGAGTTTGAAGTTATCATCATCTACAGTGCATAATATTATCCAAAGATTTAGAGAATCTGGAACAATCTCTGTGCGTATGGGTCAAGGCCGGAAAACCATACTGGATGCCCGTGATCTTCGGGCCCTTAGACGGCACTGCATCACATACAGGAATGCTACTGTAATGGAAATCACAACATGGGCTCAGGAATACTTCCAGAAAACATTGTCGGTGAACACAATCCACCGTGCCATTCGCCGTTGCCGGCTAAAACTCTATAGGTCAAAAAAGAAGCCATATCTAAACATGATCCAGAAGCGCAGGCGTTTTCTCTGGGCCAAGGCTCATTTAAAATGGACTGTGGCAAAGTGGAAAACTGTTCTGTGGTCAGACGGATCAAAATTTGAAGTTCTTTTTGGAAAACTGGGACACCATGTCATTCAGACTAAAGAGGACAAGGACAACCCAAGTTGTTATCAGCGCTCAGTTCAGAAGCCTGCATCTCTGATGGTATGGGGTTGCATGAGTGCATGTGGCAGCTTACACATCTGGAAAGGCACCATCAATGCTGAAAGGTATATCCAAGTTCTAGAACAACATATGCTCCCATCCAGACGTCTCTTTCAGGGAAGACCTTGCATTTTCCAACATGACAATGCCACCACATACTGCATCAATTACAACATCATGGCTGCGTAGAAGAAGGATCCGGGTACTGAAATGGCCAGCCTGCAGTCCAGATCTTTCACCCATAGAAAACATTTGGCGCATCATAAAGTGGAAGATGCGACAAAGAAGACCTAAGACAGTTGAGCAACTAGAAGCCTGTATTAGACAAGAATGGGACAACATTCCTATTCCTAAACTTAAGCAACTTGTCTCCTCAGTCCCCAGACGTTTGCAGACTGTTATAAAAAGAAGAGGGGATGCCACACAGTGGTAAACATGGCCTTGTCCCAAATTTTTTGAGATTTGTTGATGCCATGAAATTTAAAATCAACTTATTTTTCCCTTAAAATTATACATTTTCTCAGTTTAAACATTTGATATGTCATCTATGTTGTATTCTGAATAAAATATTGAAATTTGAAACTTCCACATCATTGCATTCTGTTTTTATTCACAATTTGTACAGTGTCCCAACTTTTTTGGAATCGGGTTTGTACATAATGATAGTATTTGTATTTGTTGTACTGCCTTTAATTTTTTTTTTTTTTTTTTTTTAAATAAGATGACCCTGTTTTCACGCTATTCACCCATGTGCAAACCAATCTGATGCTGAACCCTTCCTTTCACAAGAGTAATACTGTATACTAAACACATCTGATGCACACTGGGAAGTATTTTGATTTTGATCAGGTCAGGCTCTGTCTTTCTTTCTCTCTCCCCACTGCATTTATTCTCATGCAAATGAACCTCAGATGCTGCTACCTGAATTCTAATCATCGTTTGATTCAAGTGTATTGGGTTTCTATCAAAAGTTTCTTTCAGACTTGGGAATGACACAGGATGACTTCATCATCTCGTCCTGTGATGAATCTCTGTGGAGAATATCTATTGTTTACTGAAGACATTAATCTTGCAGCTGCGGTTCTGTGGTGTTCCTGAAATGTATTATTTATTATGAGTTTGAGCAAATTATTGTTACTGAAGTTAATACCAGTGCATGGATTTGATTAGTGCCTGGTGCCAAATCTTAAATATTCATTTTACATGATAAAATTACTATGATTTTCAATAAAAATGCTAAAGGGATAGTTAACCCTAAAATGAAAATTAAGTCATTGTTTACTCACCCTGGTGTTGTTCTAATGCTTAATGGCTTTCTTTTTTGGACAACACAAGAAGAATTTTTAAAAATGTTCCCGCTTGCGCTCATCCAAATAATGCCAGTCAATAGCGACCAGCATCAAGCTTTTTTTAAAAAGACGCAAAAGTATTGCAGATTGATCCCATGGGACACGTGCCGTATATTCTAAATGTTTTCTGGGGGTATACAAAAGGGTTTGGTGAAAAACAAACCAAAATTTAATGTATTATTTAACAAAAATCCTGACCTTGTCCAAAAAGAAGGGTATACGGCATTAGAACAACACCAGGGTGAGTAAATGATGACTTTTAATTTTAAACCCTGGTTATACTTTGTTTTTTATGCATACGCACTTGAAGTACATGATGCATGCACAGTTTTGAGCAATCTTTCGGCACGAGTTACAACCCATGTAAATATCTTTGTATTCTTTCATGCTAGAGTTGTACAAATGAGGGTACTTTCTAACCTCTTTGCACAATCTGTCATCTATATAGGTCTCCATCGTCGCTGTAGCTTGCATGCGTTCCGGTCTGTTCTCTTTATGCAGGTTTTCTTTGACTACCTTGTGAATCGACACCCCCAGGGCACAGTTGCCACCTTGTGGATAAACTAATTACTGCAAAAAAAAAAAAAATTAAATGCACTTGTGCAACCTCCGCGTACAAAAACACACACACTCTTGACAGCCACCACTATGACTTTAATTTTAAAAAGTGTTGAAAATTCCCTTTTATGTTCCACAGAAGAAAAAAAAACTTCATATAGGTTTGGAACAACATGAGCATGAGGATTAGTAAATAATAGTCTATAACAGTCTATAATACAAAACATTGTTTTATTACGTTACTGTTGCGGCGTGTGCCTGAAAGAAACCTGCACATGTTACCCATATAACATAAGGTTTTCAAGACAGCAGCAGAGTTCCCTCGTCTCACCAGTAACAGTCAGGAATTTATACTTTTATTTCTCTCCTACATTTGCATGTCAATGGGACTTACCCAGAAGCAGTTCACAGAAAGGAGACTCCGGATCCGTCGGGAAGACTGATAACGGTGATGAAACGACACTCACAGATGCTTGCTGATCCCTTGTGGGCCACACGGCAACCCACATCCCAATTAGTAACATCCTCCTACCCAACATCCCCAGAAAAAATGTGATTATACAAGAGTAAAAAACAACATAACAAAACAAGGAGGTGGAAGGGAGGAATTTTAGCTGAAAATGCCTATTGGACCTGTGCTGCAGATTTGAGAAGTTAGATGATGTCTGACTTCAAGTCACAGAGAGTACCAGGGTGAATCTCAAGAACACATTCAAGTCATATAAAAAAAAACAAACAAAAAAAAACCTTACATATTTGTCCATGGATGCTCCATTTCATAGGCTATACAGTTTTTTTAAGTGATCGTTTGATCTGTTAATGACATGTGTCTATCAGTATAGCAGACAGGAAAAATAATATAAAATAAAAATAAATAAATAAAATTATATTATATATATATATATATATATATATATATATATATATATATATATATATATATATATATATATATAAAACATGTATTGTATTATTCTTTAATATTTGGGATTTATATGTTGCTGCTCAACCAAAGGATCCATCTGCCCATGCATTAGAATCAGTCAAATTTAAGTTTATTAATGTGCTTTTTCCATTGCATTTTCCAATGTCAAAGAGTGTTTTTTATTATAAACACTCTTGCATCAATGTTATTTTTTTTCTTTTACTTTATTTTAAGGTTATAAAACACAAAGTATCATTATCAGTAGCATTATAAATGTGTATTAACTTTTTTTAAAAATGAAAAAAAAAAAATGAAAAACTTTACAAGATTAGTGATGTTGATAACTGTGGAAATGCATCATCACAGTCTGTGAAAATGGTCTTACTGTGAACAATTCATCCATGCTTTTTCACCATGAAATCAAAATTGACAGTTTTTTAATGGAATATTGGAGTATTCATTATAAATGATTTTTCCGTGCACATCATTATAATTTTTTATAAATTCATGTGCCCTTGTAATCTTTAACCAAAATAACTTGCCCTCCCTCTTGCAGTGACATCTCTTCTCTGATGATGTGTTTACTGGCTCAACCTGTCACTCACATTAGACTGACCAATGGCAAACCACAACCGTCCAATCAATTCCTGATGGACAAAATGAAGTCCCGCCTTACATTCTTGTTCAAGAAGCAATTTCACTTGGAGATACGTCACAATAGGGAAGAAAAGACTAGCACAATGTCCGTTTCATGCCGACGTTAATCAAAATTCATATGTGGACCTTCCGGTTAAAAGAACAGACTTCTCTGATCATTTAGTCCACCCTTGTCTGACAACAGAGATTACCATATACCAAACTGAGAATCATTTTCAATGATATATTTCTATCTGCTATGAATTAGAACTATCAAGGCCAGATCACGAATAAATCACTCTTTTAATCTAATTAGTCAAAAGGGTTTGCAAAAAGGTCTGAAACTGATGATTCATTTGAATGGTTCACTTATGCACCAAATCGTTTGCAGTGCATGTCATGCAAGAATGTTTGAGCTTCCGTTTACCATATTTGAGTGGTCTATATACAGTATGTGTGCTGATCAATGTTTAGGCTTCATGAAGCTTCGAAGTTTTACGAATCATTTGTTTCGAATCAGTGGCTCAGAGCGTGTATCAAACTGCCAAAGTCACGTGATTTCAGTAAACAAGGCTTCGTTATGTCATAAGTGTTTCGAAATGTCAATGGTTCACCACTGGGGGGCGTGACTTTGGCAGTTTGATGCACACTCTGAACCACTGATTCGAAATAAATGATTTGTAAAGCTTTGAAGCAGTGTTTTGAAATCGCCCATCACTAGATATTGTTGAATAAAGTCGTTATTTTGGGGTTTTTTTTTTCGCGCACAAAAAGTATTCTCGTCGCTTCTTAACATTAAGGTTGAGCCACTGTAGTCACATGAACTGTTTTAAATATGTCTTTAGCAGCTTTCTGGCATCTGAAAGTGTTAGTTATCTTGCTGGCAGTGCAGGCCTCACTGAGCCATCAGATTTTATCAAAAACATCTTAATTTGTGTTGACTCCTTGTTTCTGACACATTTCAGAGCACAATAAACATGAATTGAACTGTAAGCATGTATGTTTCAGGCCTAATATTTCTTAAGAACACCAGTGTGTTCAGATCAGTGTGTTTTATTTGTTTTACTAAGTGTTTCCAAGACAAAAAGCTATGTTTCCTCAGCTCAACAGACGGGAGTAAATATTGTGATAAGGAAAGAATATGTCAATTGCAAGGAACAAATTAACTTGTGAATGAAGCTTGCACTCTTTTCATCACCAAACAAAAGAAAGCTCAGGACTGAGAGAAGAAGATAAATACAGAGACAGAGAGAGACGGGACTTCAATAGCCTTCTTTGTATTCATATTGCTATCTGAAGGGGTGAGGACACTAGAGGATGTCATTTGTCTGTGTAACTACCACTCTATTAGCTATACATCAAAAGCGTAGGCTGATTATCTGACTAGCATATGCATATATGCACACTGATTACTCTTATAAAGAAATAAATCAAGCTTGCAATATTACATATTTATTTCAGTTAACCAAATAATTTTCCATCATCAGTAGAGACAAATCCATCCATCAACAGTCTGAATCTGGTGTGCTGTCAGAAGCATTCGACTGGAATGACAAAGCCAGAGAAACACACACACACAAACACACACCTGGAGGTCACGTACTGTATGAAATGGCAGCGTTCTGCTTCATAGTTCGCCATTCAGTCGAATCACTCTCTATATTGTATGATGGGAAGGGACAGCAAAAGATTTTCATTGAAGGATCCTCAGTGCCATGTTCATCTTTTGCTTCTGGGCAAATCAATAAACACTTTACAACATATGTTGCCTAGAGAAGAAAAATATATTTTAGTTGCATGAAGCAAGGTCAGTCATCTGTCTTAGTTAACTAGCTTTGGAAAACAAAAGGTTTTATCTGACACTGTCAGAGAAAAGATATATGCACAGTATATATAGTATATATAGGCCTACACACACACACACACACACACACACACACACACACACACACACACACACAACCACTTGGAAGGCGATCATTTGTTTAAATAAAGCATAAACAGTTGTATTTTTTTCTAAAATGACCGATTGTTTCGCTAGATAAGACCCTTATACCTCATCTGGTATCATTTAAAGCCCTTTGAAGCTGCACTGAAACTGTAATTTTGACCTTCAACCATTTGGAGGCCACTGAAGTCCACTATATGGAGAATAATCCTGGAATGTTTTCATCAAAAACCTTAATTTCTTTTTGACTGAAGAAAGAAAGACATGAACATCTTGGATGACATGGGGGTGAGTAAATTATCAGGGACATTTTATTTGAAAGTGAACTAATCCTTTAATATTGTGAATATTATTACAATTTAAAATAACTGTTTTCATTTTAATGTATTTTAAAATGCTATTTATTCCTCTGATGGCAAACCTAAAATTTCAGCATCAGTACTCCAGTCTTTGTTGGCTTCTCGGTTATTATAAATCATTATATGTGCTCAGATATTAATAATGGTACTTATTATTATTATTTGTATGCATTATAAAACCAAATAAGTTGGCAAAACTCAAAAACTTTGAGGTAATCAGCTACACCAATTTTATTAAGTTAAGAAATTTAAAGTTTAAGTAAGCAGAACTGTCGGATTTAAATTTCGTACTGATGCGCTGACATCTTAAATTATTTTTTTAGTAGTGGAAATTTAGCTAGCTATAACTAGATAATTCAGAAAATGCTAAATGACTGTTCGCAAAGACCCGCCCAATTTAATTACTGTTGCTACGTCTGACAAGCCATGCTGCTCTCATGCCACACATCATGTTCTCATGCAGTGAAAAATACATTGCGGAGCAAAGAGGACACTGACAATGCGTAGACAGACAAGACAAGGCAGGTTACTTTTGATATGAAATAAGTCTCAAATTTTATAATTTTTAAAAATTTTTAAACAATAAATAGCATGTGTCGTGACAGATAGCTGTAGTGCCTCACTTCAAGTGGCTCGTGAACCGATCATCTCTTGTTACTAGTTAATTTATAGCATCAAATAAACATGAATGAAAATCACAAGGAATGCTGTTTCAACCGTGGAAAGAAATCAGACACACCATTTTTCAAGTTCAAGTCCACCAACATTAATCTACTAAATCCCCTGACTGCTTTGTTGGACAAAATGGCAGATTCGGCATTATGATTGGTTAGATCGCCTGTCAATCAAACTCCCGGCGAAGGGACAATTGGTAACACAATGCTCTGATAAACTTAGCATAGCATAGAATTGCTGAAAGTGTATGACAATATATGAAATACCTGTTCTCAAACTAAGCTCATGCTCCACTCGTCACCATGATGGTAATCCCCCAAAAACCCCACATAACAGAAACTCTTCTAAACTGGGATAGCAAAGTATTAAACACCACTAAATCCCCCACTTAACATTAATCTTGCACAAATAACATTACATAACACTTAATTGTAGCATTTATTCTCCCTTTCTAGTGTCACGGCAAAGCATGCTGGGAAATAGAAATCCCAGCCCAGTTTCAGGTAAATTTAAGTTTGTCTAAATGAAAAGAAACAAGTTCATAAAACTCAAAGCAATGAACAATTCAGATTACAGATTATGTGTCAGTTTTGTGAACTCAAAAGAGTTCTAAAGTTCTAAAAAAGAAAGTTCTAAATACTCATAAAAGTTAATCTAATTTGTTTAATTTGAGTTTTCCCTACTCAAACCAATTAATTATTCTGAGCATTAGGGTTTACAATATTTAAACCAGTTTTTTGCTGCTTAATATTTTTGTGGAAACCGAAATCCATTTTTTCAGGATTCTTTGATGAATTGAAAATTCAAAAGAACAGCATATATTTAAAACAGAAATCTTTTGTTACATTATGAATGTTTTTTACTGCAACTTTTAATCAATTTAATGCATCTTTGCTAAATAAAAGTATTAATTTCTTTCTCCTTTTGTGTTACCCTAAACTTTTGAATGGTGGTGAGTATAACGGTTTCCAGAAAAAAAAAAAAAGCATCAAAAACATTGATAATAATATTAAATGTTTCTTAAGCAGCAAATCATCACATTAGAATAATTTCTGAAGGATCATGTGACACTGAAGACTGGAGTAATAGCTTTGCATCACAGGAATACATTTAAAAATACACATATTATTAAAGGTGCCCTCAAATGAAAAATTGAATTTATCTTGGCATAGTTAACAAGAGTTCAGTACATGGAAATGACATACAGTGAGTTTGTTTAAAAGACCTCCGAAGAACAGGCGAATCACAACATAACACCGACTGTTACGTAACACTCGGGGTGTACGCCCCCAATATTTGCATATGCCAGCCCATGTTCCCAACATTATGAAAGGAATTACACAAGGGCAGCCAGTATTAACGTCTGGAGCAGCACAGCCGAATCATCAGACTAGGTAAGCAAGCAAGAACAATAGCGAAAAATGGCAGATGGAGCAATAATAACTGACATGATCCATGATATCATGATATTTTTAGTGATATTTGTAAATTGTCTTTCTAAATGTTTTGTTAGCATGTTGCTAATGTACTGTTAAATGTGGTTAAAGTTACCATCGTTTCTTACTGTATTCACGGAGACAAGAGCCTTCGCTATTTTCATTTTTAAACACTTTCAGTCTGTATAATTCATAAACACAACTTCATTCTTTATAAATCTCTCCAACAGTGTAGCATTAGCTGTTAGCCACGGAGCACAGCCTCAAATTCATTCAGAATCAATGTAAACAATATAACAGTATACAATACTCACATAATCCGACGCATGCATGGCGAACACTTGGTAAAGATCCATTTGAGGGTTATATTAGCTGTGTAAACTTTGTTTATGCACTGTTTAAGGCAAGCGCGAGCTCCGTGGGCGGGGAGCGTGAGCATTTAAAGGGGCCGCACAGCATAAATCGGCGCATATTTAATGATGCCCCAAAATAGGCATTTAAAAAAATGACTTAAAAAAAATCTATGGGGTATTTTGAGCTGAAACTTCACAGACTCATTCAGGGGACACCTTAGACTTATATTACATCTTGTAAAAAAATGTTCGATGGCACCTTTAAATTGTAATAATATTTCACAATATTACTGTTTTTAGTGCATTTTTGATTAAAAAAATGCAGCCTCGGCGAGCATTAAATACCTCAAGTTTCAGTATTTTAGGAGCAATAAAGAATGTGTTTTCAGCAGCAGTAGCACCACTGCCACATTTCAGGCTTACCGACTGTCCTGACAGATGGACAGCTTGGCAGCACTGTTATTCTGTTATATGTCCTTGAGTGAATAACATGAGCATTGTGACAGTCAGATAGCTTCAGAAAACTTCTGGACTGAATACTGTCAACAGCCTGACACATACCATTGCACACAATGAGCACGCATTCAGTTATTAAAGTCCAAAATATTATGAGACAAACAAAAATTGTCACCATTAGAAAATAAATAATATTGCTTAAAATTGTGACTTTCCAAGATGTTACATGATTTAGAGTCTTCAATTTTACACAAATTCACCATTCACCAAGCTCAGTCATTAAACCCTGTTACTGAAGTTATTGGAGTAAATAAAAAAAATAAAAATCTTCATTTATGGGTATATATATATATATATATATATATATATATATATATAAATATATATATAAACGATTTGGTCCCAAACTGGCTAATCCCAAGTAAAAGCTTAATATGAGGTACATTTGCAACCCGGTAACTAACAACACTAGTTTTATTTACTTATTTTTATTAACTGTATAATATTTGTCTGTTTAATTCAAACATTTGCAAATCACACAGATGTCCAAAGATGCTCCAAATTTGGGGTAGAAAATGAATATTAAAAATGAAATAATCAGCTCTCGTGACATTGATGATCAACATTTTCTGAAGGTATTGCCATTTATTTTAAGTTACCTTATTTTGTACCATATTTGTGGAAAGCGTAAAATACAGGAAATGGTTGTTTATGTGTGCATTAATGGATAAACTGGCATGTTTGGAAAATTCATACTGTTCAGAACCCCATAAACAAAACATTTAGGCAGCAGAGAAATCAAGAAAAGTCAGCTCTCTGATTCATAGTTGGCTCCCAAGTGGTTGACAAACGTTAGTAATTTGGAGGTTGCCTTTCAGTATTATTTTTGTGTTCAAGAGATGTTGCATCTGAAAGGGTTATTGATTCTCACACATTCAACAAGCACGACTGAGGTGCCTTTTACCATATTTGATGAGCTCTCTAAATACTGTATGTGTGTTGATTAATGTTTACATGTGAATAATTAAATTAAATCAGTTCATCATACAGTCATGTCTTTTCAAAAGACTTGGATAAACAGGCTCGATTCATATGGATTATGTTTACAATGTCTTTGGTGGAATGGACTTTCTATGGATGGTCAGAAATCTCTCAGGTATTATTGAAAATATCTTCATTTGTGTTATAAAGATGAACGAAAGTCTTATAGGTTTGGAATGACATAAGGGTGAGTAAATGATATTTTCATATTTTGGTAAACAATCCCTTATTTATTTATTTATTTTTTAATTAGAAATAACATAATTCTTTTGTTGTTTGATGTACAATTTACATCCTGAACTTTCTTAATTGAACTCACAGACTTAATAGTTTGAAGTAGTTTTGTTCTGCAGGGCCTGACTGAGCATCTCACGTGGATACAACACCAGTGACTCTCATGTGACTCTTTATCAAAACCGTTGCAGATAGATGTGACCCGAAGTTTGGGTGAGCAGTGAATGGAGACTTACTGAAATCCATGATTATAGCCACTGTGTCTTACAGTTAGTCCACCACTCTTGGAGTGCTTCAGTTAAGTGCAGACAAAGCTTCTTTGCTTTCAAGGGAGGGTTTTGTGTTTGACAGGCTGCTTCTTTCAAAAGCATTACTTTTTTCACGAAAACATCTCCAACACAAATGTAAATATTTTGTATGGATTTGAATGACATATATTGTCATGTCAAATGTATTGCCTTTAAAAGAGGTCAGACAAAGCGTCACAAAGAGGGTTTGAGCGGTCTTATCTAAATGTTTTAAAGGATTAGTCCACTTTTAAATAAACTATTCCTGATAATTTACTCACCCCCATGTCATCCAAGATGTCCATGTCTTTCTTTCTTCAGTCGAAAAGAAATTAAAGTTTTTGATGAAAACATTACAGGATTATTCACCTTATAGTAGATTTCAATGGGCACCAAACAGTTGAAGGTCATAATTAGTTTCAGTGCAGCTTCAAATTGTTCAACACGATCCCAGATGAGAAATAAGGGTCTTATCTAGTGAAACCATCGCTCATTTTCTGAAATAAATTGAAAATTATACAAGTTTTAACCTTAAATGCTCATCTTGAACTAGCCCTGCATCCCAATGTGCATACATCCACCCTATCCGCCCTAAATAGTATTGAATATTACTAATGTCACATACTATTTAGATGGTTAGTATGCACATTGAGAGGCAGGCTTGCTCTCTTCTTCTTCTTCTCCTCTATTAGAATTCCAGCAGTGTAGACGCTGCTAAGCGTATTACTGCCCTCCACAGGTCAAAGTTTGCAATATGCTAGTTCAATAGTATATAACAATTAGTTCAAACTTTGGCCTGTGAGGGCAGTAATACGCTTAGCAGTGTCTACACTGCTGGAATTCTAATAGAGAAGAAGAAGAAGAGAGCTAGTTCAAGATGAGCATTTAAGGTTAAAACTTGTATAATTTTCAATTTATTTCAGAAAATGAGCGATGGTTTCACTAGATAAGACCCTTATTTCTCATCTGGGATCGTGCTGAACTATTTGAAGCTGCAGTGAAACTAATTATGACCTTCAACTGTTTGGTGCCCATTGAAGTCTACTATAAAGGAGAATATTCCTGGAATGTTTTCATCAAAAACTTTAATTTCTTTTCGACTGAAGAAAGAAAGACATGGACATCTTGGATGACATGGGGGGTGAGTAAATTTTCAGGAAAAGTTTATTTAAAAGTGGACTAATCCTTTAAAGCAGAACTAAGTAACTTTTTTACCTTCATAAATAGTTTTCCTTACGATGGTTAATTGACTTGTAGTGGTGTGTTTGAGGCGTGCACTAACCCCCTCTGGCACGTCTACGCCAGAAAACAGCACTTGCAAGTTGAGCTGCGCCGACCCGACACGACACAATCTCGCCTCATGTTCACGTTCACGCGAGAGTGACAAAATGCTTTACGGTAATTCAAAAACAAGGGCTGCGTCCGAAAACTGGAAAATGCTGCCTTCGGAGGACACATTTCAAGGTAGGAAGGCATCAAGGCACGTCCGAATTCAATGTTAGCTTCACTTCCTGTTTCCTGAGATACCGTCATCTGATCGATTTTTGAAGGCAGCATAGATGTATCCTTCTCTGCCTTTGATATCCCACAATCCTGTGCTTTCCATTCTGTGACAGTTGAGCTAGAAAAATAAAGATGGCGTCCGAAAGTTGCGTTTGCTGGCCAGTTTGTGAGTAAATGTACATTTTTGACCAACATATTCCACTTTTGATGTCATTTCTAACGAGAAATTACTACTGTATTAATTAAATATTTGTTTAGTTCTCACCAAAGTTTGCGCTATATTGCTGTAGATCATTAAACTCTTATGCTGCCTCAGAAGTCTGTCTGAAATCAGTTTCATGAGGAGCCTTCATGCACAAACGCTGCCTTACAAGTCATTGCTTGATAAGGCAGCGAGGCAGCAAGTCAGCTACCTAGGTTTTCGGATGCAGCCAATGTATATATTATGACTTTATAAGACAATTTCGAAAATTACCCACCTCCATCGAGATTTCTTGTACTGTATTTGAAAAACTACTGCGCTGGTGAGCGTTGTAGTCCAGAGCTGCGCTTGGAGTATTTACGACAGTGTGATTCACTGAAGGAACCTGTAGGGGGAGCTTCGCAAATCTTACTGAGTTCCGCTCATAGACAGTAAAAGAAATGGACACAGCGACCCCATTGGAACTCAATTGAGACAAGTGAAGCCCATTTTTAGCGATTTTTTAGCACTTCCGTTTCTGACGCGCAGACTCAAACTAAGCTTGATGACGTCAGCAACCTGTCTGACAGATGTAAATCTTCTAGTAGCTGTGCGTGAAAACTGCCATCGTTAATCTTGCAGAGACGGCGAGCTTGAGCGGGGAGTTCTTTGGCGTGAGTGAGCAGGAGTAAGTATTCTGATTAATTATTTTGTATAGTATTTTAAAATGTAACGCCAGTACGCCATATTAAGTTAATGCATATTATTGCCTGCGAGCTTCTCCTCCTGTCTGTACGGTAATTTCTCTACTGTGCGACAAAGAGTCGAGTGGTTATGACGCAATCGTTAGCCTATTTTTACAAAAACTGTTTCTACGGGGCCATAATGTAACATAGAAGGTAATGGAGCCCTTTATACATTGTCGTGTATCTTTAGAAATAAATAATGGACAAATGGAGTCTTTAAACGCCTCAGATGTAAAGTTATTCGCTGTCAAAGTGACACCAAAATGAATGGGAGTCAATGGGATGCTAACGCAAGTGAAGTTCTGCTACAAGATGGCGGCACGCGGCCGACTTCAACTTCCGGTCGACTTCCTTGGGCACTGGTTCCGCTTTAAGATTATGGCTGCGTCCGAAAACCTAGGTAGCTGTCTTGCTGCCTCGCTGTCTTATAAGAGAATGACTTGTACGGCAGCGTTTGTGCATGAAGGCACCTCACGAAACTGATTTCGGACAGACTTCTGAGGCAGCGTAACAGATTAATGATCTACAGCAAAATAGCGCGGGCTTTGGTGAGAACTAAACATATTTAATTATTACAGTAGTAATTTCTCGATAGAAATGATATCAAAATTGAAATATGTTGGTCAAAATCGTACATTTATACACAAACTGGGCAGCAAACGCAACTTTCGGACGCCATCTTTATTTTTCTAGCTCAACTGTCACAGAATGGAAAGCACGGGATTCTGGGATATCAAAGGCAGCTAAGGATACATCTATGCTTCCTTCAAAAATCGATCTGAGGAAGGTAGCCTATCTCATGAGACAGCAAGTGAAGCTAACATTGGATTCAGACATGCCTTGATGCCTTACTACCTTGAAATGTGTCCTCAGAAGGCAGCATTTTCCAGTTTTCGGACGCAGCCATTGACTAAACTGCCATCTTTGTTTAACAATGAATGTAAATTTCTCAAGCAGCTAGCTTGCTAATAGATGCAGATATTCATCGGGATTAGCAACATGTTTTTCCTGAGCTCGATGTTGGCTAGTTACTGCATTTGCAAAGCGCAACAGGCCTACTTACAGTTTAAAGCAAGGGATTTTAAACAGGTCCGATGTCCGTGATTTTACAGACTGGAACGGAAGTTGATGGTCTTTTCTGGCTTCTCGAACAAGAAAGGATGTAGGGCGGGACTTGATTGGTTGTGAGTGACAGGTGGGTTGTCCTGCTTTCGCGCCAGTAAACACGTCATCAGAGAAGAGATGTCGCATTTAATATTATTTTATTTGTTGTGGGGAGGATTGTTATGTTTATGTGATCTGTTTAATTTATATTTCCTCTAACTGAAATTTCCTTTATTAAGATTTTTCACTTTCTCATTTCAAATGTCTCTTCTCTTTTGGCTTATTTCTCACTTTTGTACTCTGCAAGTAAATATTTAATAAAAGAAAAAAAGAGAGGGTACTTTTCCGTTTCTACATTTAAGCAGAGGTTAGCTTGCAGTTTACACAAGCTTTGTACCAAAATAGTATATATTACCATGCTATAAGTATATTTTTAAATGTCATGTGAATACCATGGTACATGAATGTATTACCCCTGATACCATCATAGTCTCTCTGTAAGGTTTTGGCTTTTCAGTTTCACCCAAAGCAAAATAATGCCCCCTGTTGGCCATTTGTTAGTTTCACAAATGACTGCTGCATTGAGATGGAGGAAACAGGTTCACTTTGTGTGATATTGACAGAAACAATACCAGAGATTGATAAAAAGCGTCTCTTTATTTGATCCTACTGTTGTTGACGCTGTTGTTTGTAGGACAAAGTAACACATCATCAACATGACATTACAAGAGGAATAACTGACATGTTCATGCACAACATGGTACAAATACTCCTGAACTACTGTGACAGAAAAGCAGCATCTTCATATCAAAACCCAGAAATTATTCGTTCAAGCACCCAAAACGTTGCAGACTGAGAATGAAGCAAATATCAAGTTATCTTGTTCAGCAGTTCAGCAATTAAACAGTTTTGCATCATGACACATTCTGTGAGTCTTTTTGAAAGTTAAATTCACACTTTTTTGGAGGGCAACAATGCAAACCAGAAGTCATTGCAAGATAATTTGATATTTGGATTAAGTCTCATCCTGTTCTGCCAAATAATCTTTATCTTGAAAACTGGATGCTTTTCAATTGGTCTGATGCCACCAAATAACCTTCAGAACAATCCCTGTACTCACGCTATGTAAAACTGCAGGATAGTGGCAAACATTTCCATCTCAGGCATAGATTTCTTATGATACAAACATCAATAAATTAATTAGTACAAAATATATACAATTGTCTTTGTAAAATAAATAAGTAAACTTTGTGATGGATAAGAAAAGGAAATGCACCTTTTGTGACCAGTGTTAGTGACTGAACGGGTAAGGCCAGTTTGTCTGACATTTCATTAATAAGTTGCCGTAAATTAGATAAAAGCAGACAGCTGTAGGAAGAGAATAATATTATACATTGTATAAAAAATTGCATGCAATAAACAAGCAGTTTCTCTCCTCTGAGATGGAAAGACCCGTGTGTTTCAGCTGCTGTGTGTTAATCTGAAGAACAATCCGGTTTGATGATCTGGTACGTGATCAAATATTCCGGATAAGCCTTGGGATGCAAAATGACAAAAGCACTGTTAGTTTCACATGACAGAATGTGTGCGTGTGTGTGTGTGTGTGTGTGTGTGTGTGTGTATTTATATACAGTCGTGCTCAAAATTATTCATACCCTTTGTAAATCCCAGAGCTGTTGTCTTGGGAAAAGGAGGTTGCAAAAAGTATTGAATAAAAGGGTATGATTATTTGTGAGCAGTGTGTATTAGAGAAAAACATTTCTCTCATAATGATATTTTCCGCCCATTTAAAATTCTTATTCTCCAATGAAAGGTTGGATTTTTGTAGATTTTTTTTAAATAAAAGATCATTTCACAGCCTTCTTTGGTCATATTTACCAAGGGTATGAATAATTCTGAGCACGACTGTATGTGTGTGTGTGTGTGTGTGTGTGCGTATGAAATAAAGAAAAACCATAGCAATTAATTGTATTCAATTAGAAAGCATTAAATTGATCAAAAGTGACATTTATAAGGAAACAAAGGATTTCTATTTTAAATAAATGCTGTTCATTTGAACTTTCTGTTCACCAAAGAATCCTATAAAGCTGTATCATCATTTCCACAAAATTTTAAGAAGCAAAAACTGTTTTCAACATTGATAATAATAAGAAATGTTTCTTGAGCAGCAAATCAGCCTATTAGAATGATTTGCAATATTATTTAGAATACTAGACTTTTACATTTTATGAAGAAATTGTGAATGGTACTTGCTTTATTCTAGTATGAAACGCTCACTTTCTCGATCCAGTAAACTGCAGCAAAAAAAAAAAAAATCTGGCCTACACTTTTTATCTCATCTCATTAACCTATTACAAACCCGATTCCAAAAAAGTTGGGACACTGTACAAATTGTGAATAGAAACAGAATGCAATGATGTGGAAGTTTCAAATTTCAAAATTTATTCAGAACACAACATAGATGACATATCAAATGTTTAAACTGAGAAAATGTATCATATTAAGGGATAAATAAGTTGATTTTAAATTTCATGGCATCAACACATCTCAAAAAAGTTGGGACAAGGCCATGTTTACCACTGTGTGGCATCCCCTCTTCTTTTTATAACAGTCTGCAAATGTCTGGGTACTGAGGAGACAAGTTGCTCAAGTTTAGGAATAGGAATGTTGTCCCATTCTTGTCTAATACAGGCTTCTAGTTGCTCAACTGTCTTAGGTCTTCTTTGTTGCATCTTCCTCTTTATGATGCGCCAAATGTTTTCTATGGGTGAAAGATCCGGACTGCAGGCTGGCCATTTCAGTACCCGGATCCTTCTTCTACGCAGCCATGATGTTGTAATTGATGCAGTATGTGGTCTGGCATTGTCATGTTGGAAAATGCAAGGTCTTCCCTGAAAGAGACGACGTCTGGATGGGAGCATATGTTGTTCTAGAACTTGGATATACCTTTCAGCATTGATGGTGCCTTTCCAGATGTGTAAGCTGCCCATGCCACACGCACTCATGCAACCCCATACCATCAGAGATGCAGGCTTCTGAACTGAGCGCTGATAACAACTTGGGTTGTCCTTGTTCTCTTTAGTCCGGATGACATGGCGTCCCAGTTTTCCAAAAAGAACTTCAAATTTTGATTCGTCTGACCACAGAACAGTTTTCCACTTTGCCACAGTCCATTTTAAATGAGCCTTGGCCCAGAGAAAACGCCTGCGCTTCTGGATCATGTTTAGATATGGCTTCTTTTTGACCTATAGAGTTTTAGCCGGCAACGGCGAATGGCACGGTGGATGTGTTCACCGACAATGTTTTCTGGAAGTATTCCTGAGCCCATGTTGTGATTTCCATTACAGTAGCATTCCTGTATGTGATGCAGTGCCGTCTAAGGGCCCGAAGATCACGGGCATCCAGTATGGTTTTCCGGCCTTGACCCTTACGCACAGAGATTGTTCCAGATTCTCTGAATCTTTGGATGATATTATGCACTGTAGATGATGATAACTTCAAACTCTTTGCAATTTTTCTCTGAGAAACTCCTTTCTGATATTGCTCCACTATTTTTCACCGCAGCATTGGGGGAATTGGTGATCCTCTGCCCATTTTGACTTCTGAGAGACACTGCCACTCTGAGAGGCTCTTTTTATACCCAATCATGTTGCCAATTGACCTAATAAGTTGCAAATTGGTCCTCCAGCTGTTCCTTATATGTGCATTTAACATTTCCGGCCTCTTATTGCTACCTGTCCCAACTTTTTTGGAATGTGTAGCTCTCATGAAATCCAAAATGAGCCAATATTTGGCATGGCATTTCAAAATGTCTCACTTTCAACATTTCATATGTTATCTATATTCTATTGTGAATAAAATATAAGTTTATGAGATTTGTAAATTATTGCATTCCTTTTTTATTCACAATTTGTACAGTGTCCCAACTTTTTTGGAATCAGGTTTGTAAAATGGGTTGAGAATTTCTTGTTGACAATAGATGGACAATTCTGGAGCCTGTTGCTGTACTACCTGCTCTCCTCTGTAGATGACATACTCCGCCAGAGCAAGACCGTTGACACTGGGCCGGCCAGTGACTGAGTGGTGGCCTGGTGGCGAGTGGGCCATCTTCATAGCGCTGAACTGAAGGAAGGACTTTCCCAAAGTCACACGGCAGAACAGAAGATGCCTGGGATGGGTAGACAGAGCCAAAATCAAGCACTTTAGAAAGGAAATAGGAAATCAATTTCTTCTCAAGGTTTTGCAATAGAACACCACAAGGCAACACTTTGCTGTAAAAACACTTAGATCTGCACAATGTGATGGGAAACGTGAAGCCACTTAAATGAGAGCCCTGGCCTCCATGCGCTGTAACGGGATCTCATCTCACCTCTGACACACATAACATGACCTGTCCTTGTGAAGAGGGCACCCTGTTCCTCCTCCTATTCCGTAAACATACTGGTTGCTTTTGGAAGAGTTTTCCGCAAAGTAGATCCCGGCCCCGAACATTCCCCCAATGTACGCATGCCTCTCATCGAAGCCCTTGTGAATGATGGCATTTACAAACGGTGAACCTGGGAAAGCAGAAGCATTTCTTTAAGATTCGACTGATCACAATTAGGCTGCTACTAACGATTATTTTGATAATCGATTAATTTGTCGATTATTTCTTCGATTAATCGAATAATCAAATGAGTAATATCACAAATCCCAAAAAAATTCTTTTAATTAAACATAAATTATTTTTAATCTATTTATTTACAAAATTGTTATTCCACATCCTGCCCAAACAATGTGGAATTTGAAGGCAATGAAAACAGATAAAGTGAATGTATCTATATATGTAGGCTATGTGCAATTAAACATTATGTGCAAAAAAGGGTTTTAAATTTAAACTGCGTTCTACTTGAAAGTAGAAGTTAAAAATCACTAAATTAAAAAGCACAGACTAAATGTCAACTGGTACAAGGTACAGGAACATATGAACATATTAGATTTATACTCCATTACAATAGTCCCTTTACTGTTACTGCTCTCATAAAAATACAATTAATTGTGTTGAGTCAACTTGAGTCATGCACTTTTCCAGAAGCAGCTCACTCTACATCCTCTGCTGTTTTCCGGATGCTTTTTGTCTATCCATATGAGGTATTCACTGTTGTAAAGTGATGTGACTGGTGAATATTTTCAGTGCAAAGTAGGCAGACGAGATTAATCGATAATAAAAATTAGTTTTTGATTATTTTAATTATCAATTCTATCTATTAGTTGTTACAGCCCTAATGACAATAGCAGTGAATGAATGCGTCATTTAAACCAGGCCTTGGATGGATAGACAGATCACACACCATGGAAAAGCATGCGTTCATTGGAATGGTTGTGATTCTCCTCAGAAACCTCCTTCCTGCGATGGGTGTATCTCTCCCACAGCTTCTTGTTGCACACCTTCTGGATCTGGGACCAAAAAGAAAAGATTTCAGTGGCACTTTTTAAATTGATAACATTAGTTAATTAATGCATTCGGCATGAACAACTTAACTAAACTCATAAACTAGCAACAATAAATCATATTGTACACATATATATTACATACACATACACACATATATATCTACACATTCATCTAGGTTCATTTTAATATATAAATACACAATTCATTTTTAAATCATGTCTGTTAATAATATTAACTGATACTAATTTATATAACTTGTATGTATGTATGTGGAAATTGACATTAACCTGGATAAATAAATGTTGTAAAAGTATTGTTCATTGTTAGTTCACGATGCCTTATGCATTTAATGTTAACAAAATATTATAAAGTGTTTTCTTCATTATATTTTTTATTTTCTTTCTTGTTTACGTTTTAAGGTGCAGTCACAATTATTGTTGTTCTGTCATGACAACTCTCAGAGTGTTTGGAATGGTAATGGATATGATGTTAATATGTTTGGTCTTGTTGGAATATTTCTGCTACGCTGCAACTGTTCATTATTACTGCTGCAGAGCAAGTACAGGACTTGTTTCTGCCAATACATACACGACACACTGCTGTGAACAAGTAAGACATGCTGCTGCTATACAATAGCATTCATGAAGATCTATACAGGTGGAGCTGGGGAAGGTGAAGGGTTTCTGAAAGAGCGCTCCAAACTGCTACAGCGGATGCTGACCAAGTATTTGAAGACTGAGCAGCTCATTGGCTACTGATACAGCAGGAACCAATCAGTTGTGCCCTATAGAGAATGATGTGATTAAAAGAAGATTGAGTTAAGGACCTATCAGTCTGTGCCATCTAGAATTTCATAACAGAACTTTGTATTTTGACAAATTTTCATGGGCGAAATTTAGCCATTTCAATAGGAATTCAGGCGATCTGGAATTTTGCATGAAGGAGAAAGATTTCAAGTTTTTCACAGATTTGCCGTGTTGACCAACAGAAAGCTGCTTTGTTTGAAAGTGATTTTCTGTGTGAATATTGCACTATTGAAAATGTAAAATGGACCTTTTTGACTGCGAATTTCCCCAAAATCTGTAATGTGACTGCACCTTTCCTCTTTGAACTGATGAGTATATCTTCAACGAACCAGAAAAAATGGTCAAAGGCATTGTAACACCACAGTTTTTGTTATGGAACCAAATCTATTTGATGTCAAAGTTTGATTCAGTTGGATATAAAAATATTTGCTGTAATTTTCCTAAAGTGAACCATTAGTAATGCTATTCAACCAAATTACTAATAAAAAAATAAATAAAAAAAAGATCGTTCTTTTTAAAGAACACAATTCACATTACTAATTTTACTTCACATGAAAAAAGAACAAGGAAATATTGCACATAACTAGAAAAATGTATCAAATCTACAAAAATGTACATTTATATATCCAAAGAAACTTGTATTGCATTCAAGGTATATGAAATTTTATTAATTTACATGATTTTTCCAGCCAAGGAAAAACAATTCTCTAACATTTCTGGATTTACCATGACTGTTGGAAATCCTGAAAATAATACAATGTGAAAAGACACCTGCAGAGGTAGGGGAGCGGTGTAGAAACAAAGCAACCAAAGTGTAAAACAGCATAATATAAAAAAAGAAAACACTAACTATGAAGACATCCAAACCTCTTACCTTCACAATGTTGTATCTGTTGAAAATTCCACCTGCATGGCCACCATCCCTGTGTCCCTTATTGTGCTTTGCATCTATTCAGAGAACAAAAGTAAACAAAGAACATCTTTGATGTTTTAATAATTATTCTACACATTCTGTCCAAGGGTACTTGTTCGTATGGCTTCATAAGCCACTTGAACATGTACACCTATTACTGGATTCTCCTAGTGCACTTATGGATAACAAAGCTGCAATTCTGTTAAATATCTCTAAGGGACTGAGGCAGAAGCAGCTCAAAGAGAGAGATGATAAAACATATGAACAAAATCAGTACAAAACTTCATAAAATAAGAAACTCTACCTCCTCCTCAACAGACTGAAACTCCTTGTCGTCTGGAGACAGATCTATCAGTATTGTTCCACTGTTGGTCGTGTTCAGGGTCAAGTAAGGGTTTAAACCTGTGATGGTGATGATATAAATATTTAAAGGGTTAGTTCACCCAAAAATGAAAATAATGTAATTTATTACTCACCCTCATGTTGTTCTACACCAGTAAGACCTTCGTTCATCTTCGAAATATCTTATCAAATTAAGATATTTTGATGAAATTCGATGGGTCAGTGAGGCCTGCATTCACAGCAATGGTACTTCCTCTCTCAAGATCCATAAAGGTACTAAAAACATATTTAAATCAGTTCATGTGACTATAGTGGTTCTACCTTAGTATTATAAAGCGACGAGAATACTTTTTTGTGCCAAAAAAACAAAATAACAATTTTTTAACAATATCTATTTCGGAGCTTTGCGAATCAAATCAGTGATTTGGATCTTCTATCAAACCGCCGAACTGCTGAAATCACGTGACTTTGGCGCTCCGAACCACTGATTCGATTCGTAAAGCTCCGAAGCTTCATGAAGCAGTGTTTTGAAATAGATATTGTTAAAAAGTCATTATTTGTTTTTTTGGCACACAAAAAATATTCTTGTCGCTTTATAATATTAATATTGAACCACTGTACTCACATGAACTGATTTAAATATGTTTTTAGTACCTTTATGGATCTTGAGAGAGGAAATGTCATTGCTGTTAATGCAGACCTCACTGAGCCATCCGATTTCTTTAAAATATCTTAATTTGTGTTCTGAAGATGAGCGAATGTCTTACGGGTGTGGAACGACATGAGGGTGAGTAATTAATGACAGAATTTTCATTTTTGGGTGAACTAACCCTTTAAGTGCAAATTAATCTGCAAAACAAAAGCTTTAGCTACAATCTTAAAGGGTCAAACGAGAAATCAAAGCAAAAAAGGGAGAAAAATAATAACAAATATTTAAATTAATGTTGGTGCTAACATGTTTTTAACATTATAACATTGTTTAAAGCTGCTGTCTGCAATTTTTCCTCTTTGTCGCCATCTCTGTTTGAAACATGCGATTGCAGTCATATGCGGAACAGTTATCTGTACGTGTGTTGTGCCTCGGCACAGCTCGTCAGCGCGGATGAATCTAATGCTTGCTGTCAGTCACCGCACCGGTGTGGATACTGTACTTCAGAATCACAGATTCTACGTCTTGAAAGTATGACCAATATAAAAATTTTCTCTGGAAAATATAATCTGAACAAGTAACATGTCTGCCACTTTTGTTCTGACCAACTGAGGAAAAAAGCATTAGGCCTACAATAAATCACGCTGCCAATGATGATTAAATCTAACGATTGCTTAGCTCAGATCATGCCAAACCGTGCAAATTATTATTACTGTTATATTTTTCTCAAATTGTTATTGTTAACAACATCAGCATTGCGTGACTGTGTATTTAGTGTGTATTAGCGTTACCTGTAGATTTCAATTTCTGTAGTCACTCCACAGTCCAAGACTTTTGCTTTTTGGCTACGGGTGAATCTCTAGTTGTCACTGATGATTGTCATTTGGATCTTTCTGGATTACAATCCGCCATCAAAATTATTAGTTTAATTATTTCAGCTGCTGTGAGAAAAGGCTATAAATGTGCCGCTACCGGCAGCATCCTCACATGATATCACTGACTAGCCTCTCGACGGGACTCCTTCCTTTGTTTACGGACGTGATGTAATGACGCACAGAGGAACTGCTGCATGCTCAAATTTCCCGCCGAAATCCGCCATGTCGCTCTTATTATAAAACATTATTACAAGCTTACTGTTGTGAATCGAGACAAGAAAATTAGATAGTTTTGAACACTGGCTGGTTATGTACTTGTTCAAAAGTTGATTTTGGATAATTTTTAACCAAAAAAAGTTGCTGACTGCAGCTTTAACATTAAAAGCTGACTTCAGGAAAAATAAACTTATGTATAATATGACACCATTAAAAAAAGCAGCTTGTCCTGAGAAAAAGATCCAATGTTAAGCAGATTTCTTAGTGGAAACAGATCAAAGTGATATTTAAACCCAATCTCTAATTAAGTTTTCTCTCAAATGAACTGTTCTAGATGAAAGCAGAAAAGGCTCTTACTCTGAGGTCCACTAATAAGTCTCTCCACTCCTTTGATGATCTTATGTCTGTGGCCGTAAGCGTTGATACCGATCTCCTTTAGCTCCTTGTGTCCCATTTCCACCAGGACGTCCAGAGTTATCTAACGGCACAAACCAAACATGTGACTAATGAACTGTCACTCTAGAGGACCTTAACATTTCACACAGTTCTGAAGCTAAAACATGTATTTTGGGACAAATTAAATAAAGATTAACAGATTACAAATGTTTAAGTCTAAGCTTTTGCTGTAGGTTGTACTGTACAGTAGTGAATCTGGTCATCCTACAACCTTCTCTCTCACATTTGTCATTTTGGAAAGTTTGATTTATTCTAGTGAATCAGTTCATCCCAAGCGGTACTCTCTCACATAAGTGGCGTTCTACTGAATCAGTTTATCCTAAATAGTTCTCTCTCACATAAGTGGCACTGAAAAGTCTGATTCATTCTAATGAATCAGTTCATCCTACATGCTTCTCTCTCTCATATGTCACGTTGGAAAGTCTGATTCATTCTAGTGAATTGATTCATCATGAACTGTTCTCTCTCACATATGTAACTTTGAAAAGTCAGCTTCATTCTAGTGAATCAGTTCATCCTAAATGGTTCTCTCTCACATATGTTGCATTGATTAATTCTAGTCTGATTCATTTTAATAAATTGGTTCATCATAACATTTTCTCTTTCCCATATTTTGCACTGTAAAGGCCAATTCATCCTAGTGAACAGGTTCATCCTAAACGGTACTCTCTCGCTTATGTCGCACTGGAAAGTCTGATTCATTCTAGTGAATTGGTTCATCCCAAACAATTTTCTCTCACCTATGTGGCATTAGAAAGTCTGATTCATTCTAGTGAATTGATTCATCATAAACTCTCACATACAGTGCCCTCCACAATTATTGGCACCCTTAGTAAATATGAGCAAAGGTGGATGTGAAAATAAATCTGCATTGTTTATCCTTTTGATCTTTCATTCAAAAAAATCACAAAATTCTAACCTTGTTAGAATTAAATTCTAACCTAAATGTTTTCCCCCAATTCATGTTGGCCACAATTATTGGCACCCCTAGAAATTCTTATGAGTAAAATATCTCTGAAGTATATTCCCATTCATATTTACATTTTTTTAGCACACCAGGGTGACTAGGAGCATGAAATTGTCCAGCCATGACTTCCTGTTCCACAGGAATATAAACATGAGGAAACACAAATGCCAAATTCCCGTAATCATTCATCACAATGAGTAAAACCAAAGAATATAGTTCTGATGTGCAGCAAAAGATTGTTGAGCTTCACAAAATAGAAAGTGGCTGTAAGAAAATACCTAAAACATTGAAAATCCCCATTTCCACGATCAGGGCAATAATTAAGAAGTTCCAATAAACTAAAGATGTTACAAATCTGCCTGGAAGAGGACGTGTGTCTAAATCGTCCTAATGTGAAGTGAGGAGGAAAGTTTGAGTGGACAAAGACTCTCCAAGGATCACAGTTGGAGAATTGCAGAGATTAGTTGAGCCTTGAGTTTCAGAAAGCCTAAAAAAAATTATCAAACAGCACCTACATCACCACAAGATGTTCGGGAGGGTTTCAAGAAAAATCCTCTGCTCTCATCCAGAATCAATCTCCAGCATATTCAGTTGTCAGACAGGACTGTAACTTCAAACGTGACCGGCTTCTATGGTCAGATGAAACTAAAAAAAAAGAGCTTTTTGGCAGCAAACCCACCAGATGGGTTTGGTGCACACATGGATAAAAAGTACCCCATGCCCACGGTTAAATATGCTGCTGGATCTTTAATGCTGTGAGCTTATTTTTCTGCTGGAGGTCCTGGACATCTTGTTCAAATACATGGCATCATGGATTCTATCAAATACCAACAGATAAAAATCAAAACCTGACCGCTTCTGCTAGAAATCCAATAATGGGCTGTGGTTGGATCTTCCATCAGGACAATGATCCAAAACAAACATCAAATCCAACACAAAAATGGGTCACTGAGCACAAAAATGAGTGGAGTGAACTGAAGAGAAGAAGCACCAGCATGGAGCTGGAATCTGAAGGATCTGGAGAGATTCTGCATGAAGGAATGGTCTCTGATCTCTTGTCAGGTGTTCTCCAAACTCATCAGGCATTACAGGTGAAGAGCTGTTATCTTGGCAAAAGGAGGTTGCAAAAAGTTTTGAATAAAAGGGTGCCAATAATTGTGGCCAACGTGTTTTGGAGAAAAACATTTCATAATGTAAGTTTCCCCCCACTTTCAATTATTTTCCTTAAATGAAAGGTTATAATTTTGTGAATTTTTTGAATGAAAGATCAAAAGGATAAACAATGCAGATTTATTTTCACAAGCGCTTTTGCTCATAATTACTAAGGGTGCCAATAATTGTGGAGGGCACTGTATGTAGCATTGAAAAGTCATTCTAGTGAATAAGTTCATCCTGAATGGTTCTCTCTCACATATGTTGCTTTGGAAAGTCTGATTCATTCTAGTAAATTGGTTCAACGTAAAATTTGATCTCTCCCACATGTTGCACTGTAAAGGTCAATTAATTCTAGTGAGTCAGTTCATCCTACTTGGTTCTTATGTCGCATTGGAAAGTCTGATTCATTCTAGTAAGCCAGTTCATCCTTAACAATTCTCTCTCACATATGGAAAGTCTAAGTCATTCTAGTGAATTGTTTCTTCTGGACAGTTCATGTAAATCAAAAGATTCACAAAAATTATTTAGATACAGATAAATTAGGGTGTTATTGTTGTATTTAGTAAAATTTACTTGTTCAGGTTTGATATTATGATCTTCAGAACCCCATTCACTGTTTGGTTTTAGTTTCACAAGCTAAAGTAAGTGTTGATAAACTAGTGTTGTAGTCTAAAACTCATGGTCTCGGTCTTGTTGTGAGTCATCTTGACTCAGACTCAAACTACTGAGGTCTTGGCCTGGATTTGGACTCAAACAAGCTGGTTTTGACTACAACACTGTAATGAACATTGAAACAGAAGAAAGTACCTGCTCTCTGTCAAAGATCTCCAGCAAATGTTCCAAGCTCAGGTTATGAAGGAAATGGCTGATACTCAACTCTACAGCTAGACCTGAAAAACCACCGGGTTATGTAAAGAAAGATTACAGTATAGTCACCAAAATGTTTGCTACAAGCAAGAATCTTGAATAAACCCACCCTCCTCTTTCGCCTCTATGCCTACGGCCCCTTCGGCTCCAGAAGGCGGCAGAAGTGTGGTCATCTCGGGGAAGGTCCCGGACTGACCATCCATACCAGAGTTTGAAGAGAGTGGTGTGGGACTCGACGGCACGACTCCCACAGATGTCGAGACGCTGATAACCTGAGGCTTATAGCATGCTGGCAGCGCAGAGGGGGGCATGGCTGCCGTGAGGAGGGCTCGAACATCGTCCGCCTAGAGAGAGAGGCAGCGCGATGTCAGAAAATCCTGATGTCAGTAATGACCAATTTCGTGAGACAAACAAGACTGCATGTCTCCCAAACTGACTTGCATTTTAGTCACAAACTTATGTGAGTGTCAGTCAGATCTCAAGCATGTAGACCATGAGTTCAGGAACAAAAATGCAAATAAGAAAACATTTGTATACAAGACCAGTGAAAACAGCTCATTTCAAATAAGCAAGCTGTTGGCATGCATAGGGATAGTTCACACAAAAATGAAGATTTTGTCATCATTTACTCACCCCAGTGTTATTTTAGTATCATTGATATATTATTTTCCCCTTTTATATCTATTCTCCCCTTTCTGCCTCAACCTATAAACTTTGACTTTTCGAAACGATTTAAATTATGAAAATAACTCCGTTAAGCCCTTGTGATATGCATATCACAATTTGTACATTTCAGAACATTGTGAAATTTTGCTGTATTGTGCAGACCTACTCTTTACCATGTAACACAAAGAGAAATAAATGTTTGTTTTATTTGAGTGTTATATTTGAAGTATATCAATTAAATTTAATTGTTTGGTCTCTATTGTTAATTTTAACCTATATAGTAATGTTAAATTAATTTAGCAAATCAGAGGGTTCCCTGTATATTTTACAGCATTAGTTGAGGGATTTTTTAATTTAAAAAATGGACATGTTCCTGAAATATTAAATTAATACAAATACATAAAAAATTGCATTTCCGACTGCAAAATTGCATCTAATAGCCAATGCTGGGCTGAATCTATTTTGGACTCATGGTCCACCATTTGTGTTAATAATATATGCCTTTTCATTCTCTGCAATTTATATTTTATGCTGGGAATTTGTTTTTAATAAAGTATTTTTATGAGAAAATATTGACTTTTTTTTTTATTAATGGCTAAAGATACAGTTATTTTTTGGTAAATTGAGTAAATAATGGTAAATAATTGATAGATTTATCAGGGGAAAATAGAATCATTTGATTGATTAATCAAAAATAAAAAAAAAAATAAATAAAAAAATTAGTTGCAGCCTTAAAGGATTAGTTCACTTCAGAATGAAAAATTCCTGATAATTTACTCACCCCCATGTCATCCAAGATGTTCATGTCTTTCTTACTTCAGGTGAAAAGAAATTATGGTCTTTGAGGAAAACGTTCCAGGATTTTTCTCCATGTGACGTATGCAGAAGTACCGCAGTAGGGCGAAAAATGTCCAACTTCAAAATCGTCCGACATTGTTCTTTTACCTTTTTTTTGTAAAGGTTGTTCGACTTAATCTTTGCACGTTTGCTTTGTAAACACCTGCTCTGTACTTCCGTCTACATCACGTGTGACCATTCCAACGCGATTCCGTAACACGTGGTGCATCGCAGAGCTAGTGTATGATGGGCATTTGTGGTTAAAAAGTATATAATTTATTTATTTTTTTTTAGAAAATGACCGATCGTTTTGCTAGGTAAGACCCTCATTCCTCGGCTGGGATCGTGTAGAGCTCTTTGAAGCTGCACTGAAACTGCAATTTGGACCTTCAAACCATTGGTAACCGTTGAAATCCACTATATGTAGAAAAATCCTGGAATGTTTTCCTCAAAAACCGTCATTTCTTTTTGACTGAAGAAAGAAAGACATGAACATCTTGGATGACATGGGGGTGAGTAAATTATCAGGAAATTTTAATGCTAAAGTGAACTAATCCTTTAAGGCAGATTTATATTTCTGTGTCGAACCTATGCCGTAGCTACGTCATAGACTGTGTAGCACACGTAGCCTGACATGCACCTCTCCAAAAATTTAACAATGCATTGATTCTACACAGACCGCAAGTACTGTGATTGGTCTGCTAGAACCCCTCCCTCAGGTCAAAAAGAAAAATCGACGCAGACAACAATGCAGAAATATAAATGAAAACCATACAGAGTATAGGCTACGTCGTAGGTCCAGCGAATGTTCAGGCTGCTTGTTTCAAAACTTCTTTTATGTTCAACAGAAGAAAGGTTTGGAATGCCATGAGGGTGCACAAATGATGACAGAATATTTTCATTATTGATTGATCTATCCCTTTAAATATCTTCCTCCAGGCATAAGACAGGCATATTTTCCCACTCCAGAGATTACTGCTTGTGCAAATGTGTATTTTCAGGCAATGTTGTATGGAATGATCAGTAAGCCTCCTCAAGCACTGAATAAACGTACCAGCCATATAAAACAGACAGAATTATGTCATAATTAACTAAGAGATAATTCTCCCTGGCCTGATTAAAAGAAGTTTGGCTTGAGAAGGCTTAACCATATCAGAGGTGCAGAAAATGAACAGAACGGTAGATAAGCGAATGGCGACAAGGAGAAAGATCTTCTTTCTCCAATGTGGCTTGTCCAATAAGCACACACAAAGAGTGAATACCGTCACGAGGTCCAGCGGCGACTGGCCTTCCTGGTTGCGGAGCGTGGGGTCGGCCCCGTGCGCTAGAAGCAGGGCGCACAACTGGGTCCTGCCTTTCTGCGCCGCCTCGTGCAAAGGGGTGAACGCCCACTTATCTGTGGCATTGACGCATGCGTTGTACTTGATGAGCAAAGCGGCCACATCCACATGCTGCAATGAAACACATGGAGCGGTCGTGCTCTCGGGTTGGTGTCTCTTTAACTTCCTGACGAAAGTCGCTGCATGAATATGACTATGCCTGGCTGCCAAATGGCACCGCACCCTTTTGCCTTCCCCAACAGGTTATTATGAAATATGAGGAGGTGAACACAACACCTGCACAACTAAAATAAAACCTGAAAAAAAACTGTCGTTCCAAACCTGCATGACTGACCGTTTTGTGGTGCCAAATTTGAAATTGCTAAAGCACAAATGGAGAGAAGAAGATTGTCAGTGAAATTTCAATCTGTTCCTCCTTAAAGATTACTTTTATGGTGCTTCTTTGTCATTTTTGGAACAAAAACTGTAAACATTTTTTAAAAAGTCCCATTCTGAGTTCTATGGAGGAAAGAAAGTCATACAGGTTTGGGAAGACATAATGGTGAAAAATGGTGACTGAATGTTGATTTCTGAGTGAACTATTCATTTAAGAAATGTGCAATTTAAGATTGCAGGTATTTGGGAAATGGGAAAAGGTTGATTTTTACAGAAACAAACCAAAAATGTTCAGTTGACCTTCACACTACAGACTTTAGAGTGCTGCAGTGATTACATATTTTCGATAAATTCATGTATGTATAAAGCATTACATAACTTTATACTACAGGGCTGTATAAAGTATAAAGGCATATGCACAGCTATGAAGTAGTTCCAGGTCTGTTCCACATGTCTTAGACAAATTATTTCAGTTATTTTTGAAATAAATTACAGCCTTCAACAGCAAAAGAATTAAAACCCTCAAAGATGTTGACCAAGCAAACACATATGACAAACGTTGGAATAAAAATGAGGTAACTGTGGTATAAATAGAAAAAAATGAAAAATAATGCAAACCGCAGGTGTAACTTGCTTTCCATAGTGGCCGCAATACCACCTTGGGTTTGCATTATTTTTCAAACACTCCATAGCCTATCATCAATTAATCCCTATGTAACTGACATTTCAGACAAATTTTTGCTTTCAACTACTGCAACAGTTTGGATACAATGTACAAACGCTAATCACTGAACACAGAACTGCAAAATATCAACACTGCTAGAATGTAGCTTGACCAATCAAGCAGAGTAGAACTGTTGTATAAAATACATTAACAATGCCAATTTTTGCTTATTTTAAATTAATAATTAAATGATAAATTATTTATTTATAAAAAGAAAAAGATTGTTTTTAAAAAAGAGCCACAATGAAATACAACACAAACCACTACGAAAGAAATGCAATATTTGCATAAAATTTTGACATTTCGGTCATGAAAACATTTTTTTTTGGAAACATTAAGGTTCCACTTATTAACATTAGTTAACTATAATAATTAAAATGAACTGACACTGAAAAATACTTCTTATTATTCTCAGACTCTCAGTTGATGTTAATTTCAACATTTAATCATACATTATTAAAATCATTAAAAGTTGTGTCCGTTAATATTACTTAATGGAACTAAGCTAACATGAACTAACCATGAACAGTTGTATTTTTATTAACTAACGTTAACAAAGATGAATAAATACTGTAACAATGGCTCATTATTAGTTAACTAATGGAACCTTATTGTGAACCATTACACTTTTTTGAGTAGGGGTTATTGTATGTACAGTATGTAGCTGATCATGTTAATTGACATGCACTGGAGCAGTACTCACTCCGTAAGATGCAGCGTTGTGTAGAGGAATGAGACCACCTTTATCCTGAGAGTTCACCTCTGCCCCGTGTTGCAGCAGATATTCAGCCACCTCCAGATTATTATAGCCAGCTAATCATACACATAAAACAAACATGAAAATATACTTTTTCAATTTTTTTTCATATTTTTCAGATATTTTATTCATTCATTTGAGCACATGAGCCCTAACGATGCAACACGTTTTGTAGAGTTTTGTGGTTGCACTTTTTTTATTTTATGTGTACTTACAGTGTTCTTACATAGGAAGTATTGGGTAATATAAGGCAATTACATGAGTTAAGGTTAGGTTTAAGGGTTCAGGGTTACTACCTAGTTATTACAATATTATAATAAGCACATACAGTAGTTTTACATGGTGAACAGGACTGTAAATTACAGTGCTACCAGTTTTGTAGTGTTAGCACTTGAAAGCATCACTTCATAGACTAAGTACATTTTTTAATGACTATTTGCACTTAATAAACTGATTCTAAATGCAAATGTAGCAGGTATTACAAAGCTAGAGGTCTCCAGGTTTTGGTTTTGCCTTTAAATCAACTGTGCATCCTAGATTTAAATCCCTGGTGTGCCATTTCTTATTGGCTGCTATGTTCAATATGTGCTGTATGCATAACTAGTGTTTTAATTTGAGAAAATGCAATTCTCAGTACGCTCTGTAATCTGTGCTGACTGTTTATTCTCTTTATTATTTATATGTTTTTAACATTTTCTTTGTGTATAAATCTGTATTTTAGTATGTTTTTTTAAACAGATTACTTGTATATTAAAGGGCTAGTTGACCCAAAAATTAAAATTCTGTCACCATTTACTCACCCCGTAAGAACTTTGTTCATCTTCAGAACACAAATGAAGATATTTTTAATGAAATCTGAGAGATTTCTGTCCCTCCCTTGACAGCTACACAACTACCACTTTGACGCTTTAAAAAGTTAATGAACAGATCGTAAAACTAATCCATATGAATTGAGTGGTTTAGTCCAAATTTTCTGAAGAGACATGATCACTTTATTTGATGAACAGATTGAATTTAGGCTTTTATTCACATAAACAATAATCAATGCCAACATCAGATTTGGTAAACGGAAGCTCATGTTTGCTTGATGTGCGAGAACCAATGAGGTTCATTCTTGTGTGTTAAGCAGGTTTGGTTGAGCTTCTGCTTATGTTAGCTGATCAATGTTTATATGTGAAAAAAGGCTAAATGCAATCTGTTCATCACATAAAGCGATTGGGTCTCTTTAGAAAATTTGGACTAAACAACTCAATTTATGGATTATTTTTATGATCTATTTATGAACTTTTTGAAGCGTCAGCGTGTCAAAGCTGTCAATGGAGGGACAGAAATCGCTCAGATTTCATTAAAAATATCTTAATTTGTGTTCAGAAGATGAATGTCTTGCAGGTTTGGAACAACATGAGGCGGAGTAATTAATGTCAGAATTTTCATTTTTGGGTGAACTATCCCTTTAAGTTGACTTTTTTCAAATTGATACATTTTTAAAAATATTTTAGTAAGTATTATTAACAATATTAGTTTTATTGCAGAAATGTTGTGCATGTTTATTTATGATACATATTTAATGTTTACATGGGCCACCCTGCTCTCTAAGATATCTGTATCAGCATCTGCCATTATAAAAACCCTTAATGGTCGAGCACTAGAAGAGACACATTCATGTCAAGAGTGAAACTTATGTGAAGTATTATCTGAAAGCACCATACTCTGACCCACACGTACCTGCGAGGTGCAGTGGGGTGGAGTGACGTCCCTGCGTGTCTCGACAGTTCACGTTGTCTGGAGTGCATAGCTTTTTAACGCGAGTTAAGCAGCCTTTCTTAGAGGCGTCCAGCAGTGCTGCGTCACCCCTGAGCAGATCCTGAATGTCTGTGTCTTCATCCTTCACCAAGTCCAGAGGAGTGTTTCCATCACGATTCTTTTTGGTCGGGTCAGCACCATGCTGTGTCAAGGAATTACTTTGTTATACTGTAGTGAACGCAGCACTAAACACAGCGCTTCCTCCATCACTTTGCTGCCATTGATAATAGAAATTATATTAATTCAAAAGCTGAGCAATTGATTTCAATCTGAGCTCTTCAATACCTGAAGCAGCAGTTTGCAGATCTCATATTTGCCTTTGGCAGCTGCCTCATGCAGCGGGGTGAACTTCCACAGGTCAGCCACGTTAACCACAGCACCATGAATGACGAGGAGCTCAGCGACCTCATAATGCCCATAGGAACAGGCGTTGTGCAAGGGGACCAGGCCACTATGTAGCACAAAACAGAGACATAAGCGGAAGTCGTCATAGTTGGGTAAACTGCTATAGTGGTGAACAGGAGAAGACAAATATAATTTTTTTATTTCAATTACGCAATAGCAAAAAAAAAAATGATGATAGCATTTCTAAAGCTTTCCAAAAGAGGGAAAAATATCAAGAGATTGATTACAGCAGTCAGAAGAGAGAATGATGTGAAATTTGTTGACAATCCCTCAGTCGCTGTATTAGAAACCCCCTTGCAGGAGTGTTATTTCAAAACTTTGCATGTCTGTTTATATTTGATGTATTTTTTTATTATTTTAATGCTGCAACATTAGTACAAAAACAATCTGTATAATGACAATAAAGAGCTTGACTTGACCTGATCTTTAAAGGTGCCCAAGAACTTTTTTAAAAGATGTAATATAAGTCTAAGGTGTTCCCTGAATGTGTCTGTGAAGTTTCAGCTCAAAATACCCCATAAATTTTTTTAACGGCCTATTTTGGGGCATAATTAGAAATGAGCCGATTCAGGGTGTGTGGCCCTTTAAATCTGGTGCTCCACGCCCCAAGAGCTCGCGCTGCCTTAAACAACATAAAAAAAAGTTCACACAGCTAATATAACCCTCAAAATGGATCTTTACAAAGTGTTCGTCATGCAGCATGTCTAATCGTGTAAGTACAGTGTTTATTTTGATGTTTACATTTGATTCTGAATGAGTTTGAGGCTATGCTCCGTGGCTAACGGCTAATGCTACACTGTTGGAGAGATTTATAAAGAATGAAGTTTTGTTTATGAATTATACAGACTGCAAGTGTTTAAAAATGAAAATAGCGACGGCTCTCGTCTCCGTGAATACAGTAAGAAATGATGGTAACTTTAACCACATTTAACAGTACATTAGCAACATGCTAATGAAACATTTAGAAAGACAATTTACAAATATCACTAAAAATATCATGTTATCATGAATCATGTCAGTTATTATCGCTCCATCTGCCATTTTTCACTGTTGTTCTTGCTTGCTTACCTAGTTCACTGTATGTCATTTCCATGTACTGAACTCTTGTTATTCAACTATGCCGAGGTAAATTCAATTTTTGAATCTAGGGCACCTTTAACAAGTTGCCATAAAAAGTGAGTTAGATGTTAATTCATTCAGACATAATTTTTGACTGATTCATCACAGAGGACCTTTTATGCCCTTTTTCATGTGAGTACAGTGGTTCAATATTAATATTATAAAGCGACAAGAATTTTTGGAGCACCAAAAAACAAAATAACAACTTATTTAGTGATGGCCGATTTCAAAACACTGCTTCAGGAAGCTTCGGAGCATAATGAATCAGTGTATCGAATCTGCTGTTCGGAGCGCCAAAGTCACGTGATTTCAGCCGTTGGCAGTTTGACATGCAATCTGAATCATGAATCATGATAATATTAATATTGAACCACTGTACTCACATGAACTGATTTAAATATGTTTTTAGTACCTTTATGGATCTTGAGAGAGGAAATGTCATTGCTCCCTATGGAGGCCTCACGGAGCCATCGGATTTCAACTAAAATATCTTCATTTGTGTTCTGAAGATTAACGAAGGTCTTACGGGTGTGGAACGGCATGAGGGTAAGTAATAAATGACAGAATTTTTTGGATGAACTAACCCTTTAAGACCATAGTTGGCTAACGATGCTTTCGGGAAACACACCCCTGCTTAGTTCCTATCTCTATGAAGCCCCTCCTTTCGAAAAGCGCAATGTGCACTGATTGGTCGGTTGGATCAGTGTGTTGTGATTGGTCAACTTCTTCGAGCGCGTTTCAGAAATGTCACGCCCCTTACACTAACCTCGTTAGATCCGGGGTGGAAAAAACAGCATCTCTTGGACATGGCGACAGCACACTACTAAAGCAACTCAACCAGACCTCGCTCCGCCACCCCCCGACCCTTTTTGCATATGCGTGGGCGGGAATTATTTAAATCAGGAATATTGTGACATGTTCGTTCCCGGAGGAAAACAATCGTGGAGTTTCAGGAAGAGTTCAGAAACAGTGCACACTGATAGAGAATAACTCCGTTTGGAGTGCTTTGTAACTATGCAGACCCTTTTCAAGCTCAAACAGCAACATTACACACTAAAGAAGGTTGAAAATGAAAGCATAATAGATAACTAAAATAACCAAATCAAGAAATTGCAGCAAGTGAAATAGTAATTATTTCATAGTAAACAGACTTATCACATTCCACTCAGACTGCAAGTTTATAGTGAATCCTGGAAAAGTATCTTTTTTTTTTTTTTTTTTGAGGTGGTGGTGCTGCAGTCAGCAGAGTTCAATCCATAAATGCTTGAAATTCTCTGTTCTGTTGACTCCACATTAATACATTTAGATCTGAAGTCTTTTGACATCTCACCCCTTGTCTTTAGCATGCACATCGGCTCCGTGCTGCAGCAGATACTCCACCACAGCTACACGGTTGTACCCCGCCGCAAAGTGCAGGGGTGTGGACTGCCTTCCCTCGACATCTCTACAGTTCACGTTCTGAAGAGTACAGAGCTTCTACACAGGGGAAGGTAAAAAAAACAATATGTCAGTCCTAACATCGGAATCTGGTATAATCAACTTCATTAAAATTTCACAACTACATGGAGAAAAAATATTGATCATTTCACACTGTTTTGTGTATTTTTTAGTCCTCACCTTCACTACTTCCAGATCTCCTGATTTGGAGGCTTCTAACAGCTGTCTGTCTGTATCTGAGTTGCCTGTAAATGCTCCTTCTAGGAATAAAAAAAATCTCAATAACAATAAGCAAGGTAAAAAAAAAAGAATGTTTTTATGTTTATGTGCTTTGTGTTTATTTTAAAGTGCCCCGATTATGTTTTGGAGGTCTCCTACAATAGATTTACATGCATTCAAGGTCGAAAAACACTTAAATTCTCTTGTAATATACATTGAAGCATCACCTCTTTTCTCACAGTGTCTGAAATGGTTCGATAAAGAATTTAGTTTCTCTAAATGCCTCCTTTCCGTGAGACTGCTCTGCTCTGATTGGTCAGATGGCCCAGTCTGTTGTGATTGGTCCACCACTTACAGCATGTGTTGGAAATGAAACGCCCATTACCATATCTGAATTCTAGCTACATAGGCTGGAATTATGAAAATTTGTAACAAACCTATGTAGGTTTGTGTCTCTTGGAAAACCTATGTAGGTTTGCGAAGGAAGTAAGACTGGAATTACTGACGACTCGATTCAGGCAGTTCAGAATCAGTTCTTTCTTTTGGGAGGCAATAACTCCATTTGTCATGCACTTTGATCTTTGCACACCTTTTACATTCACAAACAGCCATATTACACACTACATGAACGGTACTATCCCAAAAAGCATAATAGGGGCACTTTAAAGGATTATTTCATTCAAAAAATAAAATGTTATCATTCTCATTCCAATATGACTTTGTACCATTGTAAACAAAACAGGAAATCATGCTGATCTTTTCCAAATGTATAATGCATCAGCTTAAACATTCTGCTAAATTTCTTTTTTTTTGTGTGTTCCACAGAAGAAAGTCATGTGGGTGAGTAAATAGTGAATTTGAACTAAAGGGTCACCTTGCAGTATCTCCTGAATGCTTTCATTGGCGAGCTGGGAGGGTGAGAAGCCCTGTAGGGAGGTGATGAGCGGGTCACATCCAGCACTCAGGAGCATGCGACAGGTCTGCAGATGGCCGCAGTGAGCTGCGCGGTGCAGCGCCGTCTGACCCAGGTTATCTACCGCATTCACCTGCACATCACAACAACACGTTGACAAGAAAAGCACCATAGACTACCAGTGCATTTCTGTGAACACGACTTTTGTTTGTTTTTACAAACTAAAGGCCATATCAAAAAAAAAATATATATGCATTTCTGATTAAAACAGTATATTCAACAAAACAAGTAGGGTGAGACTTGAGAAGTCACTGGATTGTGAACTGATGAAATCTGTATTAAAAAAATGATTCAAGTTCAATCACAAGTCAAGTCAAATGTATTTGTATTGCGCTTTTCACAATACACATTGTTTCAAAGCAGCTTAACAGAAAATCTGGATGTTGATGTTTATAATATCTTAACATCTTTATGCCTTATATTTGCATTTAGCAGATTAGGGTTAGGCTAAAATATAGTTTACATTACACATATATATAGTTAGGGTTAGTATACTGTATGTATGCAAATAAAGGATATAATATGAATACAATTTTATATAGAGAGCTCTGCGATAACAGTTTATATTTTGCGATGATATAAACAATCACACAGCCGAGATTTTCTATATAGTATGTATTGCTTTACGTGAGTGTATGTATGCAGGTAATGTAGGATGTACTATATTTAACCTTTAATATATTGCTGGGTAATAATATAGTTTACATTTTTGATGATATAACAGTTAAGGAGTTGAGATTTGCAATATAGTACAGTACAGTACTATATAGTACAATGTAAATGTGTGTGTACTGTATGTATCTGGGTAAGGTTGGATACACTTATAGTAGTTGAATCATTCATTATTAATTGTTAATTTGTTGGTTCATTCGAGTTCTATATTCGTTATGTGTTGAATCACAGATTTATGTATTTTTGTTCCTGATGGAATAACTAAAGGCTGACAGAATGATGCTAAAAACATCTGTGCCCATGTATAACTGTGTATGTTTTACAATCTCACTTACTTTTGCCTCATGTTTAACCAACACCTCGATGATGTCATTGTGGGACTTCTCAGCAGCAAGATGCAGAGGTGTGAGGAAGCTGTGTGAAATATAGAGATCCAAAAGCCATTACTGGATATGATACACAATCATTAAGACACCCTTTGCAAATACAAACAACGTGACTGACTCACTCTTTATTCTTCTCATTGACGTTGGCTCCTTTTCTGAGCAGCAATTCACAGATCTGTTTCCTCTTGGGATAGGGTGATGTGGAGGCACAATGCTATCAAAGTCAATCACAGAAACCTCACTTCTTTAGATGGTTTGTGTTTAATTGTGGCATTCACAGGTGTGCATATCAGCTGTGTTTTTAACTTCTTCAATCATGGCACATCCAATAGAATTTAAGAGTTGGAAATATGCTTTTAAGTTTTTTTTTTTTTTTTTTTTGAATTTTTAAATAAATTGTGATTATAAATAAGAAAATATTTTTTGTTTAAATTTCAGAAAAAATACTGTTTGGGGTCAGTATGATTTTTTTATACTTTCATTACTTTTATAATACTTTTATAAGTGACAGTAAAGACATTTATAATGTTACAAAATATTTTTATTTCAAATAAATGCTGTTATTTAGCACTTTTTATTTAATTAAAGAATTCTAAAAAAAAAATGTACCATGGTTTCCACCAAAATATTAAGCAGCACAACTGTTTTAAACAAGGATAATAATGAAAAATGTTTCTTGAGCAGCAAATCAGCATATTACAATGATTTCTGAAGGATCATGTGACACTGAAGACTGGAGTAATGATGCTGAAAATTCAGTTTTAAAATACATTTTAAAATACTTTCAAATAGAAGACAGTTCTTGTAAACTGTAATAATATTTCACAATATTACTGTTTTACTGTATTTATGATTAACTAAATGTGAATAAGAGATTTCTTTCAAAATTAAAAAAAACCCCTTGAAAATGTCATAATAAAATCAAAATTAAAATATATAAATATAAGAAAGAGAAGAGAGCCTTACTAGAGCTGTCTCTTGGGTTAGAGGATGTTTAAAGTTGATGGTCTCAAGAGAGAGGTGTTTTTTAAAGCGGGCCATGTCCGCCTCACGTGCCGCCTGCAGCAAAGCGTGACCTCTGAACTCATCTGCAACAGAGAGCGACACCCTGTCTGTCAATTATGTACCAAACAAAACGCGAGCTGATCTTAGTAGCAATCACACGCTTACACGCCAGACGCTCTTTAAGCAGGGCGGTCGGGGCCAGGTCCATCGCGCTCTTGTTGTGGCAGTTGAGGAAGGAGGGGTCGGCCCCGTAGCTGAGCAGGAGAGAACAGACCTCCACTCTGTTTTTTGAGGCAGCCTCGTGCAAAGGTGTGAACTGCCACAGGTCCATAGCGTTGACACAGGCTCCATGCTGCGGAAAAATGAACAGATGGAGTGTAGTTATCACTTCAACTGAAATTAAAGAATTTAGAACAAGGAAGTAGACAAGAAATGTGTGAATACCTTTACGAGCAACTCAGCTACCTCATAGTGACCGTATGAACAGGCATTATGAAGAGGCACCAGATCACTGTAAACACAGGGTCAGGTGTAAGATAGTGTAGATACGTTTAATAAGTACAATAATAAAAAAAGATTTGTTCCTGACTACAGTGTTTATCAGAATGTTTTGGGTTTAAAGTTAAGTAAATAAATTTGACACATTCCTCAGATTGCAAAAACAAATAAAAAATGTGTTTACAGCAAAGTCTAGGGGATGAAAAACACACTGTTCTGAAAGTAAAGCCACTATTATACATGTTAAAGCTGCAGTCTGTAAATTTGCGTCTTTGTCGCCATCTCTGTTTAAAACCTGCAATTGCAGTTATTTGCGGAATTATCATTTTTTTGTGGGTTGTGCATCAGCACGGCTCCTCAGCGCGGATGAATCTAATGTTTGCTGTCAGCACACCGATGTGGATACTGTCCTTCAGAATCACAGATTCTATGTCTTGGAAGTAAGAATTTTCACCGAAAAAATGTCATCTGAACAAGTAACATGTCTGCCACTTTTGTTCTGACCAACTGAGAAAAAAAGCATTTCAATAAATCGCGCTGCCAATGGTGATTAAATCTAACTATTGCTTAGCTCGGATCACATCAAACTGTGCAAATTATTATTATTAATTAGAAATATCTAAATAAATTAATATGTGATAATATTTATATTTAGTAATATTGTATTTATATGTAGTAATAATCATGTCAAATCATACTCTGTGAGCTTGTAAGATATACTGCTGCTGCATGAATAGACATACATAAATCCCATAGCAGATTCTAGGCAGGTGGTGCTGGGGGAGGTGGAGGGTTTCAGAGGAACTCTGATGGCGCGCAGCAGAACACTGAACCAGACTATTTAAATGTTGAGCAAGCAATCTCATTGGCTGCAGAATCAGTAGAGGCCATTATGGTACTAATATATTGTGCATCTCTGTAAAGGTGGTAAATCCAGCAAAAAGAGACTGGAATTATGCTTATGGAGCATCTTGACCCATAGACGTCCATTTTAAGTGCATTACTCTGAACAGAAGTTTTATTTGTTTTTTTAACAGAAGGGGATCTATTTCTGTGCTAACTGACAGCATAGAGCTTAACTTGTACAGCACTTCAAGTCACATTGGAGACAGACATCGCACCCTTTGTCTTTAGCGTGCACATCGGCTCCATGCTGCAACAACAGCTGTACTGTCTTCACACGATTATAACCAGCAGCCAGATGCAGAGGGGTGGACTGCAACCAACAAACAATCCATTCAGAAACACATATGCAAATTATTTATTTAAATTAAGATGCATGTAGAACCTATTACACATGAAATGTCTGGCTACCTTATGTTTTTTATTTGAGTGGCTCAGTAATATTGAAAACATTCGAGGATGGTTTTACAAAAACAATCCTACTGATATTGAGGCAACATTAGCTAATATAATTTAATAAATCACCTTCCTTCCATCACTAGCGTGACAGTTCACATTTAATGGTGTGAGGAGGCTCATCAGTTTTTCTTCATTTCCACTTCTGTATAAAAGCATTGAGCGGCAAGTCAATTAAAATAACAATGCGAGTCACGACAGCAATTTAGCTTAGCAATATTCATCTCTCCTCATGCTTCCTTAACAATATTGAGCTTAAATTGATATTACCTTGCACTCTCGAGGAGTTCATCCTTTCTATATTCACCTAGAATTAAGAAAGAATGAAGTGTATTAACATAAATGGAAATCTCATTTGAGACCAAATGAAAAGCGAAGCCACCAAGAGAACATGCCAGCCTTGAGAAAATTGGCAATTACCAGACACAGTCTTATAAACAAATAGAGGAAAAACAAATGGAAATTGTGGGAATAATGCTGCCTTTATGTGCTTTCGGAATTATTGTAAGTATTTACCACTGGGAAGCTTGGGGATAATTTTATTACCAAATTTCCAGAGTTGGGTGGGCCATAAACTTTAAACATAGTGGAGGTATTCTTTATTCAGCACACTTTACACTTTCCATTCAAAAAGTGAAACTTGTATATTATATTCATTCATTACACACTGACTGATATATTTCAAATGTTTATTTCTTTTAATTTTGATGATTATAAGTAATCAGTAACACTGCGCAGGTGCCAAGTCCTGTTGGAAAATGAAATCTGCATCTCCATAAAGTTGGTCAGCAGCAGGAAGCATGAAGTGCTCTAAAACTTCCTGGTATACGGCTGCGTTGACCTTGGACCTCAGAAAACACAGTGGACCAACAACAGCAGATGATATGGCACCCCAAACCATCACTGACTGTGAAAAATTTACACTGGACCTCAAGCAACGTGGATTGTGTGCCTCTCCTCTCTTCCTCCAGACTCTGGGACCCTGATTTCCAAAGGAAATGCAAAATTTACTTTCATCAGAGAACATAACTTTAGACCACTCAGCAGCAGTCCAGTCCTTTTTGTCTTTAGACGCTTCTGACGCTGTCTGTTGTTCAAGAGTGGCTTGACGCAAGGAATGCAACAGCTGAAACCCATGTCTTGCATACGTCTGTGCGTAGTGGTTCTTGAAGCACTGACTCCAGCTCCAGTCCACTCTTTGTGAATCTCCCCCACATTTATGAATGGGTTTTGTTTCACAATCCTCTCCAGGGTGCGGTTATCCCTATTGCTTGTACACTTTTTTCCTACCACATCTTTTCCTTCCCTTCGCCTCTCTATTAATGTGCTTGCACACAGAGCTCTGTGAACAGCCAGCCTCTTTTGCAATGAACTTTTGTGTCTTGCCCTCCTTGTGCGTCTTTTGGACAACTGTCAAGTCAGCAGTCTTCCCCATGATTGTGTAGCCTACAGAACTAGACTGAGAGACCATTTAAAGGCCTTTGCAGGTGTTTTGAGTAAATTAGCTGATTAGAGTGTGGCACCAGGTGTCTTCAATATTGAACCTTTTCACAATATTCTAATTTTCTGAGATACTGAATTTGGGATTTTCCTTCGTTGTCAGTTATAATCATCAAAATTAAAAGAAAATAAACATTTGAAATATATCAGTCTGTGTGTAATGAATGAATATAATATACAAGTTTCACTTTTTGAATGGAATTAGTGAAATAAATCAACTTTTTGATGACATTCTAATTATATGACCAGCACCTGTATATTATGTTTGTATCATTTCCCAGCATCCAGTCTTCCTCTCTGATAACATTCAATCAGACTGTAGACTAGAGCTTCAAGAGCTCACTCACCGGTCAGTACAGCTTTGGTGGAGGCTTCAGCCAGGTCAAGCGCTGTCCTTCCATCAGTGTTTCGGATCGTTGGCTCAGCACCATGTTGCAGTAAAACTACCAATGACAAACAGTTGCATTATACACTCAACATGAGATCCATGTTTGATGTACTTTTATCATCAAAACAAGTTATTATGAATGTATGGAAATTACACTATAAACTTTATTACTAGAAGGGCAGAGAGAGGCACTATGTTTTACCAATGCAGACGTCGATCTTGCCCTTGATGGCAGCCTCGTGGAGTGGGGTGTAATTCCAGTTGTCTCTGGAGTTGGCATCAGCCCCATGTTGCAGAAGCAGGTTGACGACCTCGGCGTGACCAAAAGAGCAGGCGTTGTGCAGCGAGATGAGACCACCATCATCGCAGGCGTGCACGTCAGCACCGTTCTGGAGGAGGTAGTCCACCACATCTCTACGGCCAAAACCTGCCACAGAAAAGCGGGCCGTCACAGAGTTGTGGGCTTTATAGATAGCCCGCTTCCATTAGGAACAACACTTACATTACACTGCAATGCTAGGATTTTTAGGGAACTTCTTTCAATTTCAATCAATAAAAACAATCAATACAATTTTTGACTGTCCATTTAACAAATAATGACAATGTAACATACACCAATCAGGCATAACATTATGACCACCTTTCTAACATTATGTTGGTCCTACTTTTGCTGCCAAAACAGCCCTGACCTGTCGAGCCATGGACTCCTCTAGACCCCTGAAGGTGTGCTGTGGTATCTGCGCCAAGATGTTAGCAGCAGATCCTTTAAGTCCTGTAAGTTGCGAGGTGGAGCCTCCATGGATCGGACTTGTTTGTTCAGCACATCCCACAGATGCTCGATTGGATTGAGATCTGGGGAATTTGGAGGCCAAGTCAACACCTCAAACTCGTTGTTGTGCTCCTCAAACCATTCCTGAACCATTTTTGCTTCGTAGCAGGGTGCATTATCCTGCTCAAAGAAACCACAGCCACCAGGGAATACCGTTTCCATGAAAGGGTGTACATGATCTTAGGTAGGTGGTACGTGTCAAAGTAACATTCACATGGATGGCAGGACCCAAGGTTTCTTAGCAGAACATTGCCCAAAGCATCACACTGCCTCCGCCGACTTCCCTTCTTCCCATAGTGCATCCTGGTGCCATGTGTTCCCCAGGTAAGAGATGCACAGGCACCCGGCCATCCACGTGATGTAAAAGAAAACGCGATTCATCAGACCAGGCCACCTTCTTCCATTGCTCTGTGGTCCAGTTCTGATGCTCATGTACCCACTGTTGGCACTTTCGGCTGTGGACAGGGGTCAGCATGGGCACCCTGACTGGTCTATGCAGCTCCATACGCAATAAACTGTGATGCACTGTGTATTCTGACACCTTTCTATCAGAACCAGCATTAACTTCTTGAGCAGTTTGAGCTACAGTAGCTTGTCTGTTGGATCGGACCACACGGGCCAGCCTTAGCTCCCCATGTGCATCAATGAGCCTTGGTCGCCCGTGACCCTGTCACCGGTTCACCACTGTTCCTTCCTTGGACCACTTTGATAGATACTGACCACTGCAGACCAGGAACACCCCACAAGAGCTGCAGTTTTGGAGATGCTCTGACCCAGTCGTCTAGCCATCACAATTTGGCCCTTGTCAAACTCGCTCAAATCCTTACGCTTGCCCATTTTTCCTGCTTCTAACACATTAACTTTGAGGACAAAACATTCTCTTGCTGCCTAATATATCCCACCCACTAACAGGTGTCGTGATGAAGAGATAATCAGTGTTATTCACTTCACCTGTCAGTGCTCATAATGTTATGCCTGTATTTGTGTTAATAACATGTCCAATAGAATAATTACAATTACAATTATCATAATTATGGGATGTAAGACTTATCTTTATGATAGATGACTCAACATTTTTTCCTTTATAATCAACAGTAGTCCATTTTTCACGTTAGCCATAATAAAGTTACTGAATACATGTACACATTTCTGTATAATAAGAGAGCCATAGTCCATTTTATTATTTTGATTTTAAATTAATTATCAAATTTATGTATTACACATTTTATTTTTTAATAATAATTAATAAAATTATACAATTAAATTATTCATTTAAAATAATTCATAATTTTCGTTTTGAATTGTATTAATTATTATGATAAAATATTTGCTTATCATTTTATTATTTAAAGACTCCCCTGCACTTAAACTATAAAAGTTATGTGTAAACTATATATAAACCATAGAAGTATTTAGGCAACACTTTACAATAAGGTTCCATTTGTTAACATAACAGAACAACTAACATGAAACTAACAATGAACTAATGTTAGCAAAGATGAATAAATACTGTAACAAATGTATAACTCATTGTTAGTTAACCAGTAATGGGACCTTACTGTAATGTAGTTTAGTGTAAATATATTCTAACAGTCTCTGTGCTGTATTTCAATGTTAATATAATAAATTTCAATGGCAATAACGATAGCAGTATGTGATTTCAAAGTGTTCCAGAAATAACAAAAGCACATGGTGTTCTTAGTAGCCAACTTAATTATACATTTACACTAACAGCAACAAAAAATGTAATTCATTAATTTCAAAAACCCTATATATGATCATAAATAGGCCAAGAAGCTTTTGTCTTTTGCAGTTGATTAATTATTAATGATATGCAAATTCAATTGTATGTGGAATATAATTGTACAGTAATAAAATATATTATTGACGATGATACAAATAGCACAGAATCACAGTACAGAACATTAAATAAATGAAAAGAATATATTGTAAGAAACAGAAAACAGAATCTTGTTTTAGAAAGTAAAATGAATAGAATAGGAGCCCCAGTCGCTCTCACCCGCAGCGAAGTGCAGCGGGGTGGATTTCCTGCCCGCCGTGTCCCTGCTGTTCACATTCTCCGGGCACACAAGCTTCTTCACCCGCTCCAGGTCTCCGCTCCTGCAGGCCTCGAACAACTCCCTGCTCGGCTCGGTAGACCCAGAGCTCTCCATGAGCCCCGAGAAGCGCCGGACTGACATGGACAAGCTAGAGGCGGAGAGTGGGAAATGTGGAATACACACTATTCCAAAGGCTCGACATGAAGGCCGGAGAGAGGCGCAGATCTCCACTGTTAAAACCTTTCTATAACATCAATTAGAAGAGAAGAAATTATTCAGCTCGGGTGTCTTTGGTTGTTAATGTACAGAGCTGTCAATATACGGCTGTGTCTCAAAATCACAGAAATGAGAGAAACGGATAGATTGTCAATTCGCGAGAACGCGTGTCCTGAAATGGGCGGGGCTTTGTAGTCCGGAACTTGTCTCTTATTGGTCACGTATGAGTCAGAAGAATAATGACAGAGTGCAACCATAATAATAAATCTATTTATATGTGTATGAGTGCAATACTGCACCCCTGATTTTTTTCAGCAGCCTTCGTTGTTAGGAAGTACTTGGAAAAATACTCTCCCATTAAATTTTCCCATTAAAGGATTAGTTCACTTTCAAATTAAAATTTCCTGATAATTTACTCACCCCCATGTCATCCAAGATGTTCATGTCTTTCTTTCTTCAGTCGAAAAGAAATGAAGGTTTTTGATGAAAACATTCCAGGATTTTTCTCCATATAGTGGACTTCAATGGAGCCCAAACGGTTGAAGGTTAAAATTACAGTTTCAGTGCAGCTTCAAAGCGTTCTACACGATCCCAGACGAGAAATAAGGGTCTTATCTAGAGAAACCATTGCTCATTTTCTAAAAAAAAAATAAAATAAATAAATAATATATGTTTTAACAATAAATGCTCATCTTGAACTAGCTCTCTTCTTCTTCTCTATTAGAATTCCAGCAGTGGAGACACTGCTAAGTGTATTACTGCCCTCCTCAGGTCAAAGTTTGAACTAATTGTTATATACTTGCGCTAGCATATAGTATATGAGAATTTAGTTCATTTAGTTCCCATTGAAGTCCACTATATGGAGAATAATCCTGGAATGTTTTCATCAATTTCCTTAATTTCTTTTCGACTGAAGAAAGAAAGACATGAACATCTTGGATGACATGGGGTGAGTAAATTATCAGGAAATTTTAATTTGAAAGTGAATTAGTCCTTTAAGATTAAAAAATAATTCATTAATGCATTAGAAACTATGAACTGAACCAACCAGATAAGCTACAAACCTTGATTTGAAACAAACTGTATTTGAAAATCAGACAAAAAAAGACAAAAGGTACAAGACGAATGAAAGAACTACAATCCCATGAAGCACTGTGAAAGATAATCAAAATGCAAATGACAGTTATAAAACTATTGACTTAAAGTTTGAGAGCTTATAGAAAGATTTTTATTTTCTGTGGTTCAGTGGAGTGAGTGGGCGCTGAAGAGTTGTTTTGTTTCTATTCTCTGATTGGTGGAGATTTGTTGCGGAATTATGGGTAATGTAGTTTTTTCCACCAGGAATCTGGTTGTTAAACATGATTATTTAAAAAAAATAAATTGGCTGTTGGCTTCAACTCAGTTTTTACCTCCAGAACCTGATTGCTGCTAGTTTAAGTACTTAGTGTATTTTCAAATGAATTCTGCTTAAAGTTTGTCAGTGTTATTATTAAATGATTGTCCAGTCCGCTGCTGAAAGAGCACACAAACGGCGTTGTCACATGGTGTTACTTTTCTCAGAGCTGTTGATGACGGACAAATCACAGTCGTTTGAGATCACTATATACAGTTGAGCTCAAAAGTTTACATACCCCTTGCAGAATCTAGAAAAATGTTAATAATTTTAACAAAATAAGAAGGATCATGAAAATTGCATGTTATTTTTTATTTAGTACTGTCCTTAATAAATTATTTCACATAACAGTTGTTTACATAAAGTCCACAAGACAAAAAAATGCAATTTTTTGTGCAATGTGGATGCAAAAATGCAATGTGGATGCAATTTTCATGATCCTTCTTATTTTGTTAAAATTATTAACATTTTCACAGATTCTGCAAGGGGTATGTAAACTTTTGAGCTCAACTGTATGACTAAACACAAGCAACGTTCAGAGATTTTAATACAGCTCAATGTTGTGTCTGAGCCGACAGGCGCCCCCTGGAGGAAGATAGCTGAGTCGCCGCGTATGGTAATGGCCAAAATATGTCTAGGAAGGCAGCTCACTTTGTTTTACAGTGTAGGTATCTTGTTACGCAATGACAAACAAACTATGGGCTACTATAGATATCAATAAACCCCATATAGTACTATAGGCTATAACGCGTTTAAGTACATGAACACGAAAAAATATGATGTCATAAATAATTAATAACTTACATAATAACGAATGCGATCGATGTGAATGTAATGCTCTACCTGCACTGAACACTTCAGTTTCAAATAGGCTGACATACTGTAAAGACTCGGTGCTGCCACCTTCAGTGCAGTGCATGTTTTGTTTTGTTTCCATAAGATTGTTGCATATTTGGTGCTTTGAAATTAAGTATAAATCCAATAAAGAATATTTTTTTGAATATTTAATCACAGAATTAAATAGATGTATTTTTTCCCTACAATATATATGAGTAGATATTATAAAAAGAATAAGAAAAAAGTCTAATATTACTCACTTTAATATGCTTAATACAAAACAACATTGCCTTTATTTAATGTTTTATACATAAGCATTTATATTTATAACATTTATTTATGTAACATTTATAAAGAAACTTTCATAGAATTTAATAAAAAAAGCATTAAAAAATTATTATCCCATCAAATGTTATAGTCTTTTGCATAAAATGAACATTGAAATTCAACATTTAAAATGGAGGTGGTGCAGGAGGAGGTGGTGGAACAAATTTTCCTCCAGTATTAGGAGGAGGCGGAGGAGGTGGTGGTGGCATGGAGGCATTTTGGGGAGGTGGTGGTGGAGGTAGTGAAGAACCAGTGTAGGCAGAGCTAGGAGGAGGTGGAGGTGGAGGAGGAGGTGGAACAGTCGTTTTGCCCTGAAGTGGAGGTGGAGGAGGTGGAATAGGCACATTGCCTGGCGGAGGAGGTGGTGGCGGAGGTGGAACAGCCATGTTACCTGGAGGAGGAGGAGGTGGCGGAGGTGGAACAGCCATGTTACCTGGCGGAGGAGGAGGTGGTGGTGGAGGATTTGCTGATGACATTGAGGTATTTTGACCAGGTGGAGGTGGTGGAGGGGGAACCATAGAGCCACCATACACAGAATTAGGTGGAGGTGGAGAGGGAGGAGGGGGTGGGGGTGGAGCGTCTCCCATCTCATCATCTGGGAGAGGTGGAGGAGGCAGCATGGACAGGTCGGGATAGGCATATGGAGGTAGAGACGGGGAGCGGTCAGACTTGAGTGAAGGAGACGGTGAAGCTGGAGTGAGATCAGGAGGAGCCGTGAAGCTAGAACCCACCCAGTCAGGCACTGATGGAGGAGGAACTGCGATACCCACAAAAGACCTGAAACCACAGCAAATACATCAGATTTTCTGAAGACAATGGAAAAAATTGAGTTTATTGAAAAAGCCATTTTATTACATAGCCTACCAGTTGAAGGTGCTGGTCAGCTGTGTGCCAAGCTGTTGGGAAGAGTCCTCGTTTTCCGTTTCAGTTTTTGCCTCTTCCTTCAATGTCACAGATCAGCATATAATTTGAAATAAATAAATGAAATCATCAATAGGGGTTTTAGGCCAAAAATACTGTGCAAATGGTTTAATAAAATATTAAAATATTTTAAATTCTATTACAAACAGTAAAAAGATATTCCCAAATAGTATGGTTTCTACTTATTTTGGTTGCAATAAATGTATGGCTCTTTAAAAAAAAAAAAAGAAAAGAAATAAAAAATAGAATAAATCTAAATGCAGTTAAAACCCCTTTTAAAGAAGCAAGTACATCATTCACACATTATATATTGAAATATTATAAAAAAATCATATCATTAAAATATAGTTTTTACTGATATATGTTTATATAGTATTTTACTGATATATGTATATATAGTATATATATAGTATTTTACTGATATTTTATTTATATATAAATATTATTTTTAAAAAATCATATCAGTAAATTACGGAAGAGGATTAGGGCCAAGCAATAATAAAAAAATAAAACCATCTCGAGATTAAAGTTGTTAAATTTCGAGAAAAATCTCGTTAAATTTCGAGAAAAAAGTCTAAATAAAAGGTTGAGAATAAACTCATTAAATTACCAAGAAAAAACTCGTTAAATTTCGAGAAAAAAGTCGAGATAAAATGTTGAGAATAAACTCATTAAATTACGAGAAACAAACTTGTTAAATTACGAGAACAAATTCGTTAAATTTCGAGAAAAAAGTCGAGATAAAATGTTGAGAATAAAGTCATTAAATTATGAGAATAAAGTCATTAAATTACGAGAAAAAAATTGTTAAATTATTAATAGTAATTTAACGAATTTGTTCTCGTAATTTAACAACTTTTTCTCATAATTAATGACTTTATTCTCAACATTTATCTCGACTTTTTTCTCGTAATTTAACGACTTTTTCTCGTAATTTAATGACTTTATTCTCAACATTTATCTTTTTTTCTTGAAATTTAATGAGTTTTTCTCGTAATTTAACGACTTTATTCTCAACATTTTATCTCGACCTTTTTCTCGAAATTTAATGTTTTTTTCTCGTAATTTAACAAGTTTATTCTCAACATTTTATCTCGACTTTTTTCTCGAAATTTAACGACATTTTTTTCATAATTTAACGAATTTGTTCTTGTAATTTAACGACTAGTAATTTAATGACTTTATTCTCAACATTTTATCTCAACCTTTTTCTTGAAATTTAATGAGTTTTTTTCTCGTAATTTAACGAGTTTATTCTCAACATTTTATCTCGACTTTTTTCTCGAAATTAATGACATTTTTCTCATAATTTAATGAATTTGTTCTCATAATTTAACAACTTTTTTTCTTGTAATTTAATGACTTTATTCTCAACATTTTATTTCAACCTTTTTCTCGAAATTTAAAGAGTTTTTTTCTCGTAATTTAACGAGTTTATTCTCAACATTTTATCTCGACTTTTTTCTCGAAATTTAACAACTTTAATCTCGAGATGGTTTTATTTTTTTATTATTGCTTGGCCCTAATCCTCTTCTGTAGTAAATACTATATATTATATATACTACCTTTCAAATGTTTGGGATCACTAAGTTTTCTGTAATGTTACTGAAAGAAGTCTCTTATGCTCAACATTTATTTGATTAAAAATACAGTAAAAACAGTAATATTGTGAAATATTATTACAACAGAAAATAACTGATTTCTATTTTAATATATTTTAAAACACAGTTTATTCCTGTTATGCAAAGCTGAATTTTCAGCATCATTACTCCAGTCTTCAGTGTCCTTTAGAAATCATTCTAATATGATGAAATGGTTCTTAAAGGGATAGTTCACAAATGAAAATTCAATTTCTTTGTTCTTCTGTACACAGAGGAAGATATTTGGAAGAATGTTTGTAAGCAAGCAGATCTCGCCCCCCATTTACTACCATAGTAGGAAAAAAAAAAATACTACGGTAATGAATGTGAGGCGAGATCTGCTTGGTTACCTTCTTCCAAAAATTGTCCTTTGTGTTCAGCAGAACAAAGAAATTAATACAGGTTTGGAACAACTTGAGGGTGAGTAAATGATGACAGAATTTTCATTTTTGGGGCAGCTATCCCTTCAAGAAACATTTCTTTTTATCATTGTTAAAACTTTTGTTGAAACGGTGCATTTCCACCCCTCAATCCTTTGATGAATAGAAAGTGCACATGAACAGCATTTATTTAAAACTGTATTTTCTTTAATGTCATTTTTGATCAATTAAATGCATTGTTGATGAATAAAAGTATTTAAAAAAAAAAAAAAAAAAAAAAAAAATCTGATCCCAAACTATTGAACGGTATAATAGGCTATATTACATAATAATATATAGAATACAGAATTCTATATACAGTATTTAGGAGTAACCCAAACTGTAGATCACATATTATTCATAAAATATTATTTAAAACATGCCCAATTTTTTATTATAATTTATTTAATCACCACCAGCAGTGTAAGTAAAAAAGCATTATGTTCATATATATGTATTTGCTCACAATTTTGCTGCCTTCCCAGTGGCCATGGCCCAGTTTGTCCAGGCGGGAGTAGGATATGGGAACACGTCTGTACACGCGAAACGGCTCCAGTCCTCCTGCTGGAGGAACCATCTTCTGTGTCCGGGGAACTTTCGACTGTTTGGTCAGCACTCCGATCTCTCTCCGGGCAATTTTCTCCTTGTACATGCTAACTGTCTGAATGTGAATAATGACATTAAGAGGCTATTTTGTCTTTTAATCAGGAGCAAACACTAGTGTTTAATATTTCTAGCATTGTCCTGACTTGCCCTTAGTAATGACTGGCATTGTATTTCATGAGATTCTGGTGCTTTCTGTTAAGTGATAACCGGATCTCACCAGAGTCAGCATGTTGACGGAGGACTCCATCTGTTTTAGCTGAACCGTCTGCGCATCTAAAAGCTTCAGCAAAGACGTGGCCAGATTGTTTATCTGGTATGTGACACTGGCCAGGGCCTGCGTGGTGAGAGCTTTGGACTCTTCAATGACACTTCTGGTGTCCTGCACCTAAAGGTAAATAATCATTTTCAATATTCAAACGCTTCCAAGTTTTTATAAACAACAGCAGATTGAAAGAACTCCAAATATGCAATCAAGGTCTTACATTTTATAGTTTGAATATATTACAGAACAGTGTGTTGTGTCTGAAAAACACTAACTTTGCAGACAGTATATATAGAGGTATAAAGTATCAAGGCATGTCTAAATAAATATAATAAATACACACTATACTGTACAAACATAAGAGCACCCTCAAACGAAAGCAAAAACACCCTCAGTTGATGCTGTAATAATATCATATTGATGAAACAGATTTAGCAAGCACTCCAGTGCGTATTTGTGTTTTCGCTGTGGAGAACGTCAAATGTTTCTATTTACAACGTGTTTTTGCAGCGGTGAACAATGTAGCCAATCACAGGCATGTTTGATGATCTCTTGAACGCAATGACCAATCTCATTTAAGTGTAGACACAATGTAAGAAAGAGATTCATTGTGCAGTGTAGACGTCTTCATTGATTATAATGTGAGATCGTGATGAACTGAGATGAGTGACAGCGTTTTTAGTGATTGTAAAGGGAGTGGTCTTTGAGTATAATCCTTAAAGGGATAGTTCCCCAAAAAATGAAAATTCTGTCATCATTTACTCACTCTCATGTCGTTCCAAACCTGTAAGACTTTCATTCATCTTCGGAACACAAATGAAGATCTTTGTGATGAAATTTGAGAGCTTTCTGTCCCTCCGTATACAGCTACACAACTGACACTTGACTCATAAAAAGATTGTAAAACTAATTCATATCAATTAAAGGGTTAGTTCACTCAAAAATGAAAATTCTGTCATTTATTACTTACCCTCATGCCGTTTCACACCCGTAAGGCCTTCGTTAATCTTCGGAACACAAATTAAGATATTTTAGTTGAAATCCAAGGCCTCCATGAGGGCTCCATAGGGAGCAATGACATTTCCTCTCTCAAGATCCATAAAGGTACTAAAAACATATTTAAATCAGTTCATGTGAGTACAGTGGTTCAATATTAATATTATAAAGCGACGAGAATATTTTTGGAGTGCCTAAAAAACAAAATAACGACTTATTTAGGGATGGCCGATTTCAAAACACTGCTTCAGGAAGCATCGGAGCACAAATGAATCAGTGTATCAAATCTGCTGTTCGAAGCGCCAAAGTCACGTGATTTCAGCCGTTGGCAGTTTGACACGCGATCCGAATCATGATTCGATACACTGATTCATTATGCTCCGATGCTTCCTGAAGCAGTGTTTTGAAATCAGCCATCACTATATAAGTCGTTATTTTGTTTTTTTGGCGCTCCAAAAATATTCTCGTCGCTTTATAACCACTGTACTCACATGAACCAATTTAAATATGTTTTTAGTACATTAATGGATCTTGAGAGAGGAAATGTCATTGCTCCATATGGAGGCCTCATGGAGCCATCGGATTTTAACTAAAATATCTTAATTTGTGTTCCGAAGATGAACGAAGGTCTTACGGGTGTGGAACGGCATGAGGGTGAGTAATAAATGACAGAATTTTCATTTTTGAGTGAACTAACCCTTTAAACAGTTTAATCCACATTTTCTGAAGAGACTCGATCGATTTATATAATGAACAGACTGAATGTTGGCTTTTATTCACATATAAACATTCATCAACGTGCACATCAGTTGTGGTAAACTGAAGCTGAAGCATGTTTGATTGACACGTGTGAGAACCAATGAGGTTCATTCTAGTGTGTTGAGGTTTGTTCTCGAGCGTCAAGCAGGTTCGGTTGCTGATCAGTGTTTATGCAGTATGTGAGTAAAAGCCTAAATTCAATCTGTTTGATAATGAGTGGACTAAACTGCTCAATTCATATGGATTAGTTTT